>CAUYPK010022259.1:0-41587 GCA_963574355.1 Loris lydekkerianus
AAGGAAGGAAGGAAGGGAGAGAGAAAGAGAGGGGAGAGAGAGAAAAGAGAGAGAGAGGAAGGAAGGAAGGAAGGAAGGAAGGAAGGAAGGAAGGAAGGAAGGAAGGGAGAAAGAGAGGGAGAGAGAAAAGAGAGAAAGAGAGAGAGAGAGAGGAAGGAAGGAAGGAAGGAAGGAAGGAAGGAAGGAAGGAAGGAAGGAAGGAAGGAAGGAAGGGAGAGAGAGAGAGAGAAAGAGAGGGGAGAGAGAGAAAAGAGAGAGAGGGAAGAAAGGAAGGAAGGAAGGAAGGAAGGAAGGAAGGAAGGAAGGAAGGAAGGAAGGAAGGAAGAGTTCATCCTTGGCAAAGCCATATATTTTGAAGGACTTCAATAATGTGAGATTCTTGTAAAAGATTAGTATAAATAAAATCACCTCCCCCATATTTATCTTGGGTGCTAGCTTCATGCACAGGCTGTGGCTGGCTGCTAATGAGGGGATTTAGTTGAGACTTTGAGGCTGATATGCAAGTGCTGACGTTGTATGAGGGAATTCGTTTCACTCTGGACAATGGCTTGTCCGTCATCACATGAGGTGTCTCTGAGCTCAACATTCTCCTGTTGGCAGAAATGCCATATGTCCCTGTCACCTACACAATTACAGGAAGGAGAGAGAAAGACCCCAAAACGCAGGCCACATGTTTTGCATTTGCTCCTGAAGGTGTTGGGGCTACTTATGTGATGCTTTTCTACCAACACATTTTTGTTCCTTGGTGGTGCCTTTGCTCCTTGGCTTCTGTTTATTTGTGGTTGATTTTTCAAGGCCCCTCTCTACTAAGTTAGGCCACAAGTTTCATGGCTGAGTCTTACCAATTAACACATTTGTGACATACCCGTGCAGCCTGTTCAGTTTTCAAAGTGACGTCACAGGACTTCAGCCTCGCAGCACACGTCTGCAGCACAGTCTGAAGGCAGCACACAGAATCCCCAGGCTGGACGGACCCTCTTGGTGGAGGGAATAGACGTGAGAGGCTCCTGGCAGAAGTAAGTCAGATGAGGAGTGAAGCAAAGACGTGAGAACAGTCGGAAATGTTCAGGACAGAAGGAAGAGAAGGAGAGTACAGACCAGGATGTCAGCATGCACGCAAATGATATTCTCAAATGCAGGTAGGAAAAAGAGGCAGGTTTCTAATCCTGTCTGCCTTTCCCAGAACCAAAACACAACGCCCATAATTGCAAATAAAATTTGCAGAGTATCCCATTGTCCACATGTGGGGGGGATCGTTAATGAGTCAAAAGTTGGGGGAAGCTGCATGCTTCCCCCTAGAAGAGATACGCTCATCACCCCAGACTACCCCACCCAAAGACTCATAAGAATGTGGGGGTCACCTTTTGGAGCTGAGCATTTGTTGAACAAAGAGGAACTTTGCTGTTTGCAAACTCCTTCAAGGGGAAGTGGAGGTGGACACCTCCTATTCCTGAATCAAAAGAGTGAGGTCCCTGGGAAAGAGCCCCATCGCCTTGGAAAGCACATAGGATTTCCTTTCTGACAACTGTTCAGGTCCAGAGTGACAGAGTGCTCAATGCCGCTGGCATGTCCAGAGATGGTGAGGCTCAGAGAGGACTTTCAGGTGGGATGGACTGCACGCTGACCCTCTGGGAGATGTCCAACCCTGACAGCCAGTCAAGAAGAAGCCGTACAACAACACTCATGGCTCAATGGGTAGGGGACCAGCCACATACACTCAAGCTGGCTGGTTGGAACCTGGCCAGGGCCAGCTAAAAAAAAACAATGACAATTGCAATCAAAAAATACCCGGGTGCTGTGGTGGGTGCCTGTAGTCCCAGCCACTTGGGAGGCTGAGGCAAGAGAATTGCTTAAGCCCGAGAGTTGGAGGTTGCTGTGAGCTGTAATGTCACAGCACTCTACCCAGGGTGACAGTGTGAGACTCTGTCTCAAAAAACAACAACAAAAAAACAAAAAAAGCAGCAGCTACTCACTGGTACCCATTCCTTATTGGTACTTGTTGGAAGAAGAGATCCCAGAGGCAAGAGTTCCACCTTTGTCAAAAGAGAGAGCTCACATCACCTGGACCCTCCCATTGCTTTGGGGTCTCAAGAGACAGCAGTTAGATTATACATAGAAAGCAAGGCTTATGTTGGGTAAGAAGCTGTGTGCCCCAACAGAAAGACCAAAGATACCTTGTCCTTCTGAGACACCTTGTGCCTCTGGCCCAGCTCTGTCTTAGAAACCAAACTGATGAGTATTCAACCAAAGGGCAGACACCTTATTCTAGAGCAGTGGTTCTCAACCTTCCTAATGCTGCGGCACTTTAATGCAGTTCCTGTGGGTCGCAGCCCACAGGTTGAGAACTGCTGTTGTAGAGTAACTACAACATATGTTTGAGGAAGTCCCTTCATGTGTTCAAGTTGCTCATATCAATGGTCGGCTGTAGGACTTGTGTAGACAGACAGATGCTAGGATCGTCCCCAAGGACCCCAGCTGCTGGAATGAACACACTTATGTAGTGTCCTCCCATTGGGTTGGGGCTGGGCCTAAGCATCTGGTTCTAGAAAGTGGCAGGTGTGATGGGATGTCACTTCAGAAAACAGGTGACAAGAGGAACTCCCACCTTGGGCTGGTGGGTTCTCCTTATTCCCTTGCTGTGAGGAAAACCAGCCACCATGTTGTAAGGGAACCCTGAGCCCATATCATGAGTGTAGCCTTGGGGGTACCCTCATGATACCCCCCCAAAGTACCCTCATGAAGACCCCAATAGGTTCTACTTGGATTCTCAACCAACAGAAACAATGACACAATATAAGGTTGCTGTTTTCAGCCACTATGTTTTGGGGAAATTTGTTACACAGCAGTGATTAACCAATACAATCTAATGATGAAGTCACACTGGCTCTGAACTCAATAGCTGGGTGTTTCAACTGATGAATGCCACCCTCCAGAGCAACAACACATCAAAAGCAACACATGTAATCAAAATGTCTTAACCCCATAACACTCTAAAATTAAAAAAAAAAAAAGTAAACGAAGACAGGTGAAAAAGACAAAAATATGTAGAAGAAAATTGGCACATGTGAAATACCCCTCAGTGGACAGAAGGAAATAAACCAATTCTTGATTAAGAATGTCTTTCAAAATAAAGCATTTTTGGAGCACCATGGGGTTCACCCTGACCAATGCACACAGCAGGCATAATTACAAGAAAATAAAACCATTGCTTTGTTTGTACAATTGAATGTGCCTTTCTTTGTTACACTTCTGCTCTCAGTTGACCATGAGGAGACCACGCTTGGGTTGCATTGGAAAACTCAGGTGCACTGACTGCTGAACAGAAACCATTCCCAGTGTCCATTCTTCAGTTGACAATCTCAACTCTGGGGATTCTTTTCCTTAGACAATTCTCTCCATCCCTTCTTTCACAGGAGGGGCAGGGGCTGCCCACATGGACAACAAGGAGGGGATGTGGGTAAGAAGCATATGTCTGTCTCCCATCTCTGCCCTGTTGGCCTTGGCTGCTGGTCGGGGTTGGTGCTGTGAGTTGCTGACCCCATGAAATGCTGGCTGCCAGGTTCCATTGACTAGACATTGGCTGCCCATCTGCCATCTACAGACCTCCAGCCACCATGATGAGTGGTCTAGTGCCCCCTACTGGCAGGAGTACACTATTGTCCTGACCAGTTATCTTGACATGCCAGGATAGACCCTGGAGTCACTGCCTTCCCCTTGCAGAACTCAGCTCACTACATCTAACGTATTAACCATGTGTTTCCAGTGCCTTGACATCTGGGCTGCCACTGACCGTGGAGGGAATGCCCCACCCAGGGCTAGCCAGAGGCTCACCTGGGAGCAGATCTTTCACAGGCAAGTCGACCAATCCACAGCCCACACCCTCAACCACTGCTTAGATTATGGGTCCACACCCTGGGCTGTATCCACTGCCCTAATCACCCAAGGGACAGGCAACTTGAGACAGCCCCCACACCCTACAGCCTGCTGAAATTATTTTAAATAACCAGTTTTAAGCCTGCTAACCCTTCTTCACTCATTCCTGTCCACGCACACCATAATGACATTGTGAGTCTGTGTTTTCTTGTTTGGTCCCTCTGCACCTCACTGGGTGGCCCACCACGGCATGGGGCATCCTCTGTTTCTGAGCATAAAAGAGTCTTCCCTCCTGCCATCATTTCTGTGTCTGTGTGTTTTATCATACTTGATGGAAACAAATCCTGAGTTCCCCTCAACACATCTGGGCACTGTAGCAGTTGCCTTCCTTTGCATGAGGAGAAGGAGGGTCATCTGGGCCTCATCCTGCCAGCCTAAGTCGGGAGGCTCTGGTGTCAGGGTTGGACATGACAAAGCAAGATCCTTTATAACATCACGCATCTGTGTTGCTCTCAGCTCTATTTGCAGAAGGAAAAGGCCACGGTGATGCCATGGGTACCCGTTGCAAGTACAGACTTCACACCCCCACAGTACAGGGTCCATTGGACAGGACTCCTGAGATTCACCCCTGCTGGATTCAGAGAAGCATCTGAGTTGAGAGTGTTTTATTAAATGCAAAGGCAGGAACTCGCCCAACCCCCTGTCAAGTAGGGAATTAACTGTCCCTCTACATTGGGTGGCTCCAGTCTTAGGACAATTCTCAGAAGATTTCTGACAGGAAAAGCTTTTGGGGAATTTGGGGGTTTATTTAGAACCTGCTGTGGGATTTCATGCTTTGTTTACACTCAGCCCAAGCTGTCTTCTCCCTCAAGAGCTTCTCTGAATAATTCCTTGAGGGCACGTCCAGCCTTAGAAGAAGGGATATTGTTAGAAAGGACAATGGGTCAAAATACTGACCCCCCACAGACTCCTCTCTCTACAAAGCTTTGTCAAGTATGAACTCAGCACCAGGCTGTGGTTTTTATCAACTGTGAGAGAATAAAAAAAAAAACAAAAAAAAAAACACGGATTTCAATCATTTTGAAGGTAGCAATGCAATGCTATTTAGTTTATTCACAACGCTATGCAGCCACCATCCCTACTTAGTCCCACCCCAAGAGGAGGCCGCGTCCCCATCAGAAGTCACTGTCCACCCCCTCCCCAGCCCCTGACAGCCACAAACCCACTTTCCACCTCTGTGTATTGTGGACAATTCATAGAAGTGCAGTCACAAACTATGTGACCAGTTTTTCAAAGTCCCGGGTTATAAACCATCAGGCCATTCTCAGAAGATTCTAGAAAGTTCTAAGCTCACAACCTGGGTCGATGGTCACCAAGGTGGTGACAGATGCCCAATTGGTCCAAGGAACAAAGATGTGTAATCAAATAATAATAATAACAATAATAATGGTTGTTTGTGCTTTTCAAATAATTATGTTTTTACTGCTCCAAATGCCATAATTTAATACCGTGAAACTGAAAAAAATTCCTGAGCATTCATGATAGTATCAGCACAAGTTACTTGTCACAGTTCTTTAAAAAGTTTTCCTCTCCTTCCTAATTTCTCAATTTCCTTAACGTAGGTGAGTTGACTGGAATCTCCTTAATAAATAAACCAGTTGCGTCCAGATCGTCCTTCTTTTTAAGATAAACTGAATGTTTTTAGCTTTAGAAACTCAAAAAGTTCTTAAGATCGTAAGGTCAGTAAATACAAATGAATAAATAGCCAGATCAATAAGGAAGCTATAAAGGCATGTTCCCTGTTAGCGAATGGGGTGCTTGTCCCAGGGAAGATGGATCATTATTTTTAGCTTCCATTTTTCTCAGCAGTTAGTTTTTACAAAGTAATTTGTTGCAAGTTGTCCCAGCTGGTTAGCCCTGGAAGCAGGGATGGGTCCACCTTCCGACCCCCCCAAAAGGGGATGCCCCTTCCTTGCAACTTAAGGGTTCCTTCCTCCATCAGCAAGAGAGCTCAGGATAAGACTTTTGCTGTAAGGGCTGAGGCATGCAGAAGTTGCAGATGTCACCCCACGATAGGTGAGGCCCCCAGGACATTTACACAGGAACAGCCACAAAAAAATAACAGTCACTTCCTCGCTCTTGAAACTGTCTGGCTGTGTAGCTTTGGGGTCACCTTAAAACACAACCGAGATGGTCCATCCTCCAGAAGGCAACTTGGTCGCCCTTGGGGAACACACATGGGCAAGGCCTGCTCTGGGCCCCCCTCCCCGGCAATTTGAGGGTGAGTAATTTCCGAGCGTGCAATTATGAGGCACTGAAGGACCACGGCTCCCCAACGTGCCATCGGGATTCCTGCAGCGTGCACTTAATAGCAGCCAGACTATAACCCCCACATGGCCTGTGTCCCAGCCGTAACCCTGCAGCCCACTCGGCACTCCACATATGGGACGATTTTCTGGGCTGATTGCTGCAATCTGATTAAGGGAAGTTATGCAGTGTCTTGTGACGAGGTCTCCCACAGATGCTTGGCGCACAGAAGACATTCCTGGGGGAGGAATTTCTCCCTGTCCCTGTTCCAGCGTGTCACTTGGAACAGAAGCGATCATGCCGATGACGGTTTCAGGGAGGCCCACTCCAGGCAAATGAGAGTTTGGCAAATAATTCCCTTCCCCACAGATGGGAAGTGGGAACAGGGGGCGGGGAGGGAGCCAAAGAGAGGGTGTAGGGCTTGCCCAGGAAAAAGGGTCCCATCCTCCCTCCCCGTGTCATCATCAGCCTGTGTCTCCATCAGCCTGTACCGGTACCTTAACTTGGCAGGAGGACTCCTTCCTTCCTCCCTAGGTGGACAGTCACCCTGTTAGGAAGAGGAAGGGTCGTTTCCAGTCACTGTTCACCTGGACGCCCATGTCCTACATGGGCTACTGGCCAGGCCCTAACAAAACTGGATGAACCCATTTGGGGACATTTGATTGTTTATTCACTTCTGAGGCTGCTGTTGTAGAGAAGTTGGAGGAACTGGACTCCACGGCCGCAGTCAAGGACCCAGGACGCTCTGTGCACCCAGGGAAGAGCTGACTAGCTATAAATTTAGTCTAAAGTAAAATGCTTTGAAGTTATCACCACTTAAAGATGGGAAGACATCAAACCAATCGTCCAACGTTGTCACCTATAATGAAAAATCTCTTTAACAGGCATTGTGATGAGTGATCATATTGCTGACGGTGAGAATAAAAGTTGCAAAGGGAAACAGGAGGGCACAGCAGTTCTTTGGGGAGAGAGCCCCACTAATGTCCAGAATCACTGCCTTTTCTTTAAATAAAAGTTAAACTGTTGATGTCTCATTCGATTCTCCATCGATGGGAGTGGGTGACAGGTGGGTGGACACCTTGGTCCCGCAACAGCGTTGCCAAGGTCTCCAGAGGGCAAGGCACTCGGAGAAAATAAAACTCCCCTGGTGCCAGCTGGTGCCTGTAGAGTTTGAATGGGAATGTTACTTTGAACAGAGACTTATCTTCGTCATCTTGCAACCCATGGTTTGGGGCCAGCCAGCAAATGGTCTGTGTCTGTCCTGTGGACAAATGGCGGCTTGGCCACCTGCCAACCTCTCCTTCAAACCAAAACTCAGATATTTGCTGAGATGACCATCCCAAGATAGGCACATCCCTCCGCCAACTGACCAGTCCTCAGAGGCTGGACTTGAACTGCCCACGTTACAAGCCTTGTGTGCATCACAGGGGTGGATTTTAGAGATTCTTTTAAGTTGCAGAGGGCGCTGCCAGACCTACTAGGATTCCAAGCAAGAAATGGCTTTGTGGGAGTCTCCAAGGGTCGCTGTCAGAAATTACCACCCACTGAGGGACTTAAAATAATAGAAACTCATTCTGTCCTGGTTCTGGACAGTGGAAGTGTGAGATGAAGGTTCAGGCAGTCGTTCCTGGCAATCTTTGGTGTTCCTCAGCTTGCAGACACATCCCCCAGCCTTGCCTGTGTCCTCATGAGGTGGTCCCTCTGTGCCTGTTTGTGTCCCCATCTCTTCTTCTTATGAGAACATCAGTCCTGGTGGGTCAGGGTCCCCCCCTGGTGACCTCACTTTACCTTAATCACCTCTGCAAAGACCCATCTCCAAATACAGCTACATTCTAAGGTCCTGGGGTCAGAACTTTGACGTAGGAATCTGGAGACATGCTCAGCTCCTGACAGGTTCCAACACAGAGACACCACCTTCTTGTCATCAGATGCAAAGGGAACTTGAGATTTTGATGCCCTGCAAGGATGTGAACCTTCACCCCTGGATAGGAAAGACCTCCCAACAACTGAGCAAAGCCCAGGCTTTGAAGAAGTGAATGTTCCGCTCCCAGTGTCTCCTGGAAGGTTAACTAGAGGTGAAGTATCTGACACCCCTCTGGGCTTTGATCTCCTCGTTGCTGTTCTTTGCCTGCCTAGGTTGTTGAGGAACAGAGAATGACCTTGGGGCGTGGAGGCTCTGAGCCGCCCAAGGTCACTACCTAGATTAGGATGAGGGCTTTGGTGGCCCAGTGGATAGTATCCCCTCAACCCTGGCATGACCTCTGACTTGGCCACTGTGGTCCCAGAAGGACTGTTCTTACTTTCCACTTTGTCCTGCAAAAAGAGCTGATAAAAAAAAAAAAAATAGTTAAAATCGATCCCCAACCTTAACTTGAATCAGAGACCAAAAATCCTCAGATAAAATAAAAGCTTTCAATAATTCTCTCAATATGACCAATGGATACCAACATTGGAGATGAGAAAAAGATGGCTTTTCTTTCTTTTCTTTTCCTTCCTTCCTTCCTTCCTTCCTTCCTTCCTTCCTTCCTTCCTTCCTTCCTTCCTTTCCCTCCCTTTCTCCCTCCCTCCCTTCCTTCCTTTCTTTTTTTTTTCAGACAGAGCCTCAAGCTATCACCCTCTGTAGAGTGCTGTGGCATCACAGCTCACAGCAACCTCTAACTCCTGGGCTTAAGCGATTCTCTTGCCTCAGCCTCCCAAGTAGCTGGGTCTACAGGCACCTGCCACAATGCCCAGCTATTTTTTTGATCATAGTTGTCATTGTTGTTTGGCAGGCCCGGGCTGGATTCAAACCCGCCAGCTCTAGTGTATGTGGCTGGCACCTTAGCCACTTGGGCTACAGGTGCCAAGCCAGAGATGGCATTTCTTAAGAAAATACCAAGCAGTGGCCTGGCCCAAGGCATCTTGTGTATAAATAATCATCACATTTTCACCCTTGAAGGCTCAAGAAGTGGGTAACAGCAGTCGCACTTACCAGGGAAATGGAGCGATTGGAATGGTCCCCAGATGGATGGACCTCCAACTCACCCAGCTAGGAAGGCTCGCATCTGGGATTAAATCTTAGCACATCTTACTCATAAAGTTTGTATTTTTTTTTCCTTTTCCATTGCATCGTGCTGCCTTCCAAAATTATCCAGAAAGAAAAGGGCACATTCATCGCTACGAAGAAATTATCCCATCACTTCTCTATGGAGAGACCAGTATTTCTACCATAAATTTCGCTTAATCCCCAGACGATGGTGAGATGGTGAGAGTTGGGCATTTTACAGGAAAGGAGTTGGAAGTTTGCAGAAGTTGGGAAACTTATCAGAGCATATTCAGGGGGTGAGTTGCAAATTCTATGTCTTAAACGGAGAGTGGTTCATCCCTGAAGTTCCCAGCCCCCAACCTTTTAACTTTTCTGTTCCGTACAAAGTGGGAGTATTTACAAAATCACCAGCACCCTCTTACCCCATAAAAAGAAGTCAGATGCCTGACGTGCTAGTTATGGGGGCATCTCCCCATGGCTGCCCACATCTTCCTGGGCGTTTGGGTCCCCCTGGGCTTCAGCACCCCAAGATGTCCCTGCTAACACCAACTCCATATGGATTCTTGGGGAGTCTGGGAAGGCAAAGTCCTTGGGTTCATTCCCCATCATCCATGAAAGCAAAACAGCATTTTTTTTTTTTCTATTATATTCTCTTTATTCCAAAATAGATTAATTACAGTTTTTTTTTTTTTTTTAGGAGACAGAGTTTTACTTCATCACCCTCCGTGGAATGCTGTGGCGTCACAGCTCACAGCAACCTCCAGCTCTTGGGCTCAGGCAATCCTCCTGCCTCAGCCTCCTAAGTAGCTGGGACCACAGGCGCCCACCACAATGCCCAGCTATTTTTTTGTTGCAGTTTGGCCCAGACCAGGTTCGAACCCACCACCCTCGGTATACGGGGCCGGCGCCCTACCCACTGAGTCACAGGCATCGTCCCAAAATTTTTTTTTTTTTTTTTGAGACTCTGTTGTCCTGAGTAGAGTGCTGTACCATCATAGCTCACAGCAACCTCAAACTCCTAGGCTTAAGTGATTCTCCTGCCTCAGCCTCCCAAGAAGCTTGGACTATAGGCACACACCATAACACCTGGCTAATTTTTCTATTTTTGGTAGAGACAGGTCTTGCTCTTGCTCAGGCTAGTCTCAAACTCCTGAGCTCAAGCAATCCATCCACCTCAGCCTCCCAGAGGGCTGGGATGACAGGTGTGAGATACCATACCTGGCCTAATTACAGATACCAACTTTTCAAATGCTACGTCTGGTTAAGTTAGGAATATTCACAGCCCTTTGTGAGAGTATCACACCAAAGAAAGAGATGATATATACTGTGCTTTATATTTTAACTTGTAAAATAGCTTGTTCAAATCCTGTTTTAAACAGTTACTGTAGGGGGTGTGCTCTGAGCAGGGAGGCTGGAAAATGGCTTCTCTGTTTACAACACCCCAGCGGGAATCTGGGGTCATTGAGATGAAGGCACAAAACTTGTGGCCTCCCCATGAACAAATTCCCTACATGGGAAGAAGAAGAAAAAAAAATTATGAAATGTATGTAAAATTATGAGTGTATGGCTAATCATGTATAATTCTTTCAACTGTAATCTATGTTTCTAAAATTGCCTAATAAAATATTGGAAAATTAGGGTCAGCACCCATAGCTCAGTGGTTAGGGCACCAGCACATATATCAGGGCTGGTGGGTTTGAGCCTGGCTAGGGCCTGCTAAACAACAATCACAACAACAACAACAACAACAACAAAAAAAAAATAGCCAGTCATAGGGCAGTGCCTGTGGCTCAGTGGGTAGGGCACTGACCCCATATACTGAGGGTGGTGGTTTTGAACCCAGCCTCAGCCAAACTGCAACAAAAAATAGCCAGACGTTGTGGAGGGCACCTGTAGTCCCAGCTACTCGGGATGCTGAGGCAAGAGAATTGCCTAAGCCCAGGAGTTGGAGGTTGCTGTAAGCTGTGACACCACAGCACTCTACTGAGGGCAATAAAGTGAGACTCTGCTTCAAAAAAAAAAAAAAAAAAATAGCCCTGGCATTGTGGCAAGAGACTGTAGTCCCAGATACTTGGGAGGCTGATGCAAGAGAATCACTTAAGCCCAGGAGTTTGAGATTGCCGTGAGCTGTGACGTTATAGCACTCTACAAAGGGTGACATAGTGAGACTCTGTCTCAAAAAAAAAAAAAAAAAAAAAATTGGAAAATTAAAAAAAAAAAATTAGCATGTTCCTATAAACAAAGGGTATGTCCACAATGGAAAATGGTCTTCAAATATTTCCAAAAATGTGCACAAAATCATCCTTGCCCATGGCCCTGGGGTCTGATTGACTGGTCTGATAGGAACAGGTGCAGGTTGGGGGGGAGGGCCTCAGGCTGGACCACTGTGGGGAGGGCTGTGGGGGCGGAAGCCGGGGGCAGAAGGGGTAGCCCCTACTTCTGTTTTTATGTTGGAGGTGGGAGCCACAAATGGGCAATTTTAGAACTGACCCGTGGATAAAGGGAGTTTGACGTTCTCCCAGTCTTTGCACCAAGCCGATCTGGGTTCCATAAATGTCTAATTAGAGCTGGTGGAACAAGTGATATAGGATAGGAAGAAGATTTAGGGGCAGTGACTTTCCAAAGCTGACCACATCAGAGGCCCAAGCTCTGCCAATGAACCTGTGAGTTTGAGTTTGTAGGTCAAAGCCCACCAAGTGAAAGCCGTCTCTCTCAGCTCTCACGTCCGTGGAAGTGGTGTGAGTCTCGTGGGAGCCACCGTCACAGAATAGCCCAGACTGCGTAATATATAATTTACAATGTGGCCCCTCCTCCTAAGACCCTCACACCAGCTGTCACCTCTCTGCACCTGCATGCCAGAGGGGACACATTCTAATCATCTCAACATCCATACGAGTGCCCAGTAGAAATAGACAGCTGTGTCAATATAAACTGAAAATAATTTTGTTACCACTCCTGAGTGTGTTTATACAAACTGGTCATGGCTCCAGGGCGGTTTCTCAGCAGAGGTGAGACTGACTTAATTAATTATTATTATTATTTTTTTTTTTTTGAGACAGAGTCTCACTATGTCGCCCTCGGTAGAGTGCCATGGCGTCACAGCAACCTCCACCTCTTGGGCTCTAGCAATTCTCTTGCCTCAGCCTCCCAAGTAGCTGGGACTACAGGCACCTGCCACAATGCCCAGCTATTTTTTCTTGCAGTTGTCATTGTTGTTTAGTTGGCCAGCCTGGTTTGAATCTGACAGCCCTGGTGGATGTGGCCAGCACCGTAACCACTGTGCTATGGGCGCCAAGCCAACAATTAAGTTTTTTAAAAAGATAAGTGCAAGTTTCTTTTTGATATAATGACTTCTTTTCCTTTGAGTAGACACCCAGAATTGCAGGAGCCCATGATAGGTCTATTTTTCGTTCTTTGAGGAATCTCCCTACTGTTTTCCACAGATGTACAAATTTACTTTCCCACCAATGTATATAAGCCTCCCTTTTCACCACATCCATGCCAACATTTCTTGTTTTTTAACCTTTTAATAATGGCCATTCTGATGGGGGTAAGGTGGTATCTCATTACGGCTTTGATTTGACTTTGTCTGATAGTGATGTTGAACATTGTTTTTCATAAGTTTCTTGTCTGTTTTTGTCTCTTCTTTTGAAAAAAAGTCTGATTATGTCACTTGTCTACCTTGTAATTTTTTTTTTCTTGCTGAATTGTTTGAATTCCTCGTCGATTCTAGGTGTTAGTGATTTGATGGATGCATAGTTTGTGAATTTTTCCTCCCGTGCTGTAGGTTGCCTGTTCACTCTGTTGATTATTTCTGTTGTGCAGAAGGTTTTTCATTTAATTAAGTCTCATTTGTTATTATCTGTCATTGTTGTTGCTGCATTTGCCTTTGGGGTCTTCATCCTAAATTCTTTGCCTAGGTTAATAGCAAAGATATGAAATCAACCTAAGTGCCTCTCGGGTGATGAATGGATAAATAAAATGTGGTATATATACATACACCTTGTAATACTCCTCAGCCATAAAAATGAATGAAATTGTGTCTTTTGCAGCAATTTGGATGGAAGTAGAGGCCGTTATGATAAGCGAAGTGACTTGGGAAAAATGGAAAACCAAACCCTTCCACGTCCTCAATTACTGGTGCAAGTTAAGATGTGGACACAGGGTCATACAGGGTGAAATAATAGACGTTAGAGACTCCATATGTGGGACGGTGGGATAAAATATGACATAGCGGGTCCAGTGTGCACTGCTCAGGTTAAATACACCTTTTAGCTTTCCTTAGCTTATACTTTTTTTTTTTTTTTTGAGACAGACTCTCATTCTGTTGCCCTCGATAGAGTGCTGTGACGTCACAGCTCACAGCAACCTCAAACTCTTGGGCTCAAGCAATTGTCTTGCCTCATCCTCCCAAGTAGCTGGGACTACAGGCTCCCACCACAATGCCCGGCTATTTTTTGTTGCAGTTGTCATTGTTTAGCAGGCCCAGGCTGGGTTCGAATCCGCTGGTCTCGGTGTATGTGGCTGGCACCATAACCACTGTGCTACGGGCGCCAAGGTACCTTACACTTTTTAATGAATCTAGGGGAACAATAGATAACCCAAATTTTATTTTTCCAAAGGGATGGAATCCTAATTTTTTTAATGGGGCACGAGGCCACCTACCCACCTTCACATTTCTTCTCTCTCTAGCTGTGCCCTTTGGTCTACGACAGCCAGCTGGCCAGACAACTGAGCAAGCCCATCCTGGACCCCACACCAGAACCTCTCAGCCAACCCACAGACTCAGGAAGCATCATAAGTGTGGACTATGTTGTGCCCCAAAGTCTTGGGGTGCCTGTTTATTTTTAGCCAAAGCTTGTCCATGAAGAGTTCATAGGGAGTGTAAGGTACCTTGGCGCCCGTAGCACAGTGGTTATGGTGCCAGCCACATACGACTGTGGGTTGTCGGACCCACATGCCCCTAAGTGGCCACGAATGGAAAATCTTTCTTTGGCCTCTCTCTTCCTCACCAGTGAAGAGTATTTCTTCCACACATGTCCCTAAATGCTGACGCGCAAGGCCAGAGGACTAGCTCTGCCTGGTTCTGGGGTGAGCACTTATCAGTGACCAAGGGCAATGGGAAAAGGAGGTAAAATGCAAAAGCGAGAGGTGGGAGAAAAAATAATAATAACTCACCAGAAAACAAATGTATTCTGAAAAGTCATTGTGCCACCCAGGCTGGAGTGCCGTGGCAAAATTACAGCTCCTTGCAGCCTTGAACTCCTGGCCTCAAGTGATCCTTCCACCTTGGCCTCCCACGTAGCTGGGATTATAAACACCAACCACCATGCCTGGCTTATTTTTTTTTTTTTTTTAATTACTTTTAGTAGCCAGGCGTTGTGGCAGGCACCTGCAGTCCCAGCTACTTGGGAGGCTGAGGCAAGAGAATCACTTAAGCCCAAGAGTTCAAGATTGCTATGAGCTGTGATGCCACAGCACTCTACCAAGGGCAACAGAGTGAGACTCTGTCTCAAAAAAATAAAGATTACTTTTTGTAGGGATGGGCTCTTGCTATGCTGCCCAGGCTGGCCTAGAACTCTTGGTCTCAAGCGATCCTTCCATCTTGGCCTCCCAAGTAGCTGGGATTACAAACACCAACTACCATACTGAGCTAATTTCTTTTTATTTTTTTTTCACTGTTTTTGTTGTTGTTGTTGTTGTTGTTGTTGTTATTGTTGCAGTTTTTGTCCGGGGCCCGGTTTGAACCCACCACCTCTGGCATATGGGGCTGGCACCCTACTCATTGAGCCACAGGCGCTGTCTTTTTTTATTGCTTTTTATTAAATCATAACTTTGTACATGGAGGCATTTATGGGGTTCAGGGTACTGTTTCGATATGCAATGTGAAATGCTTACATTGAACTAAGTAATGCATCCATCACAATTATACTCATTTTAAAAATTACTTTTTGTAGGAATGGGGTCTTGCTATGTTGCCCAGGCTGGCCTGGAAGTCTTGGTCTCAAGTGATCCTCCCTCCTTGGCCTCCCAAAGTGCTGGGATTCCAGATGTGAGGTGACACGCCTGGACTGTTTTTCTTAAGTAACCACCCAGCAGCCAAAAACAGCTTGTGGGACACGAAAGGTTCCCAGGCACCTGTCTCTGTGGGTCCCTTGCCCGGGAACGTCCTCCCCTGGGCTCTGTGGCAGGTGCATGCAGGAAGCCCAACATCACTTTTATTTTGTGCATTAGCCAGTTAAGTCGCAGGCACAGGGCTATTACACAGCAGACTGAGCTCTGGCCTGGCCTCTGGGATGCCCACAGATCCTGTTGCAGGCACCATTACGACAAGTGCTTTGGCAGCCCTTTAAAATGCACTTCTAAAAGTCATACTTTCAGACACTTCTCCATCTGCAGCCGAGATGTGTGGGGCCCACGGCTGTCCGGACGACCTGGGATGGAATCAAATTGCAAAACGTCCTCATTGCCTCAATACCACCTACCAGGGGCCGCATGGGAGATGCCAGACCACTCTGCTATTTTCTCTACACTCTTTTTTTTTTTTTTTTTTTTAAATAAACGTCTGTTCAAAAATAAACTTGGAAATTCTGCAACAGATTGAACCTGTTCTCAATTTCTTGTCTAAACAATGAAAAATATACCAGTGCATTTTCAGCATGACCCCCCGTGACCTCCCCGGCAGAGAACGGCACCCGCCTGCAGCCCGGAGCTCTCTGAGTGTTTGATCTCACCCAGAGGCCACCTGTTTCGACATCACGCTGGGAAGCTTTTATAACTGCACTCCCCACGCAGATCTGCAAAAACTGACATCTGAGGTTGTTAAGGACCCGGCTGAGGAAAATAGACGTTCAGACATTTCTGAAGTGTTTAAATGACTTTTGCTAATTGGATCAGTGTTGACTATGGAAGTAATGGATTCCAAATTGAAATGGGAGATTACATGGCTAGCTCTGTGTTCCTGGACCCAGATAAAAATAGTAATGTGAGTCTGTGAGCACATGTACAATGAGAAAAAAAAAAAAATAGGGTGGGTTCATAATAGACACGTAATTAATGGATAGAAATAAATTAAATAGATGATAAATAGATGATAGGGTACTTATATGATATCTAGATAGCATATGATTACTAAATAGAGAGTAATTAGAAAAATTAAGAAAATGATAGTGGCCTTTTGGTCGGAGACACCGTCTTCCAGTATTCACCAAAATGACAAACAGAAAGGTAAAGAGGAGAGACACTTGGTTAGTGCTCTCTGGGCCTTTTAGAAAACATGGAGTTGTTCCTTGGGCCACATATATGTGAATCTACAAGAAAGGTGATATTGTAGACATCAAGGGAATGGGGACTGTTTAAAAAGGCATGCCACACAGATGTCACCACGGCAGAACTGGAAGAGTCTACAGTGTCACCCACATGCTGTTGGCATTGTTACAAACAAACAAGTTAAGGGTAAGATTCTCGCCAAGAGGATTAATGTTCGCATTGAGCACATTAAGCACTCTAAGAGCTGAGACAGCTTCCTGAAACGTGTGAAGGAAAATGATCAGGAAAAGAAGGAAGCCAAAGAGAAAGGTACCTGGGTTCAACGGAAGCGCCAGCCTGCGCCACCCAGAGAAGCCCACTTTGTGAGAACTAACGGAAAGGAGCCTGAGCTCCTGGAACCCATTCCCTATGAATCCATGGCATAATAAGCATCTAATGTAGCACCCAGGAGCACCAAGGGAACTGTGTTATGAGGTGCTGGAACCTATTTATTCCCCATGAATTCACAGCGTAATAGGTGTCCAGCCTAGCACACGGGATAACCAACAGACCCCATGTAACAGTGATAGAAGGTGCTGGAACCTATTCCCCATGAATTCATAGCATAATAGGTATACAGCATAGCACACGGGATAACCAAAAGTCCCCATGCAACAGTGATACAAGGCGCTGGAACTTATTTCCCATGAATTCAAAAGTCAATCAACACTTTGTCACATTCAATGGCAAGGTGCCTCCCTGAGCTACTGGAACCTCTTCCCTCTGAATTCATGGCATGGTAGATACAAATAATAGCGTAAAAATGTGTCTTGTTCATTCACTGCAAGTGTGATTTTTTTTTTCCCCCCAAAGAAGTATTAAAGCAAATTTTAATGTGTCCTAAAGAAAGAAAAAAAGAAAATGATAGCGATAGATTAAAGATTGATGGGGAATAGGTAATAGATAAACACATGGATAGAAAGAAAATAAATAAATAGGTAAATGGCCGGGCTTGGTGGCTCACGCCTGTAATCTCAGCAGTTGGGAGGCTGAGGCAGGTGGATTGCCTGAGCTCACAGGTTCCAGACCAGCCTGAGCCAGAGCAAGACCCCATCCCTAAAAAAAAAAAAAAAATAGCAGGGCGTTGTGGCAGGCACCTGTAGTCCCAGCTACTTGGGAGGCTGAGGGAGGAGAATCATTTAAGCCCAAGAGTTTGGGGCTGCTGTGAGTTGTGATGCCACAGCACTCTATTGATGGTGACAAAGTGAGACTCTTTCCATAAACAAATAAATAAATAAACAGACAGATAAATAGATGAACAGGAAGATGATAGATAAATGAAATAGATAAGATGCTAGGTAAGTGGGTGAATAGATATTCTGACAGAAAATAAATAGAATCTGTCTTGTCTGCCCAGGATGTTCTCTGTTATTTCACAAGAGATAAACTTCATCGCCCCTGTCTACTTTCTGCTGCTGCTATTCTGAATATAGTCTTAACACTTAGTTCAAGAGAACAGAGAAGACGTTGGTCAGCGCTTTCTACTTTTGCCAGTGGCTGCCGGGAGAGAGTGAGGCCAGACACAGGCTCCCGGTTAAGCTCCCACCTGCTCAGCTCCCTCAGGCCTCCAGACGCACAATCCCACGTGCTGTCTGCCTCCCTGGGTCCTGGGTCGAATCGCGACTCTGAAAAGACACGCAGACATATGTTCAGATCCCTGGAAGCATTCTTTGAATGTGACCTTATTTTTGGAAATATAGTCTTTGAAGTTGCAATTAAGAAGGTCCAGATAAGATCATTCTTGATTAGGGAGGGTCCTAAGTCTGATGACAGGTGTCCTCCTGAGAGACAGCAGAGGAGACACAGACACAGAGGAGAAGACACGTGGAGACGGAGGCAGACACTGGAGTGATGTGGCCACAAGTCCAGGGATGCCTGGAGCCCCCGGGAGCTGGGAGAGGCAAGAGGGGGCTTCCCTTGGGGCCTGTGGAGGGAGCACAGCTCTGAGACACCTGCACCTCAGACTTCTGGAATGCAAAACTATATTTTCTTGTTTTTTTTTTTTTTTAAGCTCCCGGTTTGTGATGATTTGTCACAGCATCCCAGGAAACCCTCATAGCAAGTAAGTCACCCCCAGGAGGTGTGATCCCCTCCTTGAGGTTAAAGCGGCTTTGTCTTGGGGTCTTGCTGGCTGATTTCTTTAACAGTGAACCTGAGGGACCATCTGGTTTATTGGAGGTTCTTATGTGGTTTGGGGGACACAAGTGCCTTCCGTGAGCTGATCTTTTTGTGGGAGTCTGACCTTGTACACTGAGCATCCCTGGGGCAAACCCCAGGACTGTCCCGTTTTGCAAGTGATAAAATGACTCTCCAAGATCTCGGGGACCCTGATCTTCCCCCCAGAAACACAGGATGGAGCTGGGTAGCGCTGCAAGACGTGGACAGAAAGTGTCTTTTCTGCTGTTCCCAGGATGTTTTTTTATTTCAAGTATACCAGTGGTTCTCAACCTTCCTAATGCCTCCTAATGCCGTGACCCTTTAATACAGTTCCTCATGTTGTGGTGACCCCCCAACCATAAAATTATTTTTGTTGCTGCTTCATAACTGTAATTTTGCTACTGTTATGAATCATAACGTAAATATCTGATAGGCAGGATGTATTTTCATTGTTACAGAGGTTGCAATCCACAGGTTGAGAACTTAGTATATTCTGCGTTTCACACCCATGACCATGCCATAGCTCAGAGGGGTCCTGGCAAGCACTGGTGGCCATCTCTTTCCACAGGGGAGTTGTGGACAAATATCACTAGATTCCCAATCCAGCTCTGAGCCCAGCTGACCCAGTGAGATCCAGTTCTGTCCCCAACATACACCCCTGGGGGAGTGGGGGTGGGCTTGGAGTTTGTCCCTCCTGCTTTGCAAAGAGGGAATTGTAGTGGCTTGCTCTGGGGGACCCCAGGCAGGTTGTCCTCGGGAGCTGGTGTCAGACACAGCACAGGAGTCGGGCTGTGCAGGGCAACCCCAGACCACAAGTACAACATTCTACAACAGAGCATTGGCGCCTGGAGCAACCACAAAACACCTTGGCCCCAGCTCTGTCTTCTTCACAAGACCACCTCAAGAGCATGGCCTGCTTGGCCCTTGGGTGGGCTTGGGGCAGAGCTGGGATGCAGCTCAGGAACATTCCACATCTCTAGCTCAGACCCCAAGCGCCAGACCAAGTCCCAGGGTGCACAATGTAGCAGATGTAACAGCACTATACCCCCTAGCAAACATTTGGGTGAAACTTCAAGCTCCATCCACTTACCCTCATTGTCAAACTGCACCTGTGGACAGCTGTAGAACCATTTCCTGAGCACCAAACACCTTTTGCTCACATAGGGGAACTCTCTGCCCCACTGACAGCCAGGGCAGCCAGTGTTCCTGGGGGTGGGGGATGTCCTTGGTATTCCTGGGGTGTCCTGAGACCTCGATGCAGCTCATGGTGGAGGATACCTCCTCTTGTCAATGATGCTGCAGTGTCCGGCCCTGGTGGAAAATAAACTTGCTAATATGATCAGGGGAACGGATGGATTTTTTCCCTGTGATAAATTTAAGCAAATTGAATGTAATTGCCTCAATCGATTCAGAGCCAGGCCCCATCTGACCTTCCGCTGGAGAGTTCCGGCTGCTTGCCTTGGGGTGGGAGGGGGCTGCCAGCCCCCATGACATCATTTGGACAATTTGCACATTTTTCAGCAATTTGTCATGGTTCTGTCTGGAGGCTGCAGGGTTTCTCTCTGGCCTTCTGTGAAGGCAGGAATGTGAGAGTTGCAGGCTGGATGTACCTCGTGTGTGCAGGTGTGTGAGTGTGCGTGTGTGTACGTGTGCGTGCGTATGCTTTCACATGTCTGCACGCAAGCTGGGGATTCCTTCATACAAACTGAGAAGCCATTATCGTGACCTAAAGCACTGTTTTTCAACTTTTTTCATCTCATGGCACACTCGGTCCTATAGTTAAACTTTCATGGCACACTTGAATTACATTGTTAAAAGAAAAGAAAAAAAGAGTGAAAACCCCCACCAATATATTTACTGTGCTTTGAACATCTTTTGAAAATAATGTAATTAATGACCTTTAAAAATGTGTGTGGCACAATGAAGATCCACTCATGGCACGCTGGTTGAAAATCACTTTTCTCAGGCAGCACCTGTGGCTCAGTGAGTAGGGTGCTAGCCTCATATACTGAGGGTGGTGGGTTCAAACCCGGCCCCAGCCGAACTGCAACAAAAAAATAGCTGGGTGTTGTGGTGGGCGCCTATAGTCGCAGCTACTTGGGAGGCTGAGACAAGAGAATCACTTAAGCCTAGGAGCTGGAGGTTGCTGTGAGCTGTGACACCATGGCACTCTACTGAGGGTGATAAAGTGAGACTCTGTCTAAGAAAGAAAGAAGGAAGGAAGGAATGAAGGAAAGCAAGCTTCTAAGGGGTCAGAATTACGCCAGCTGTTGCTAGGATATGTTATGACAGACCTACCCTACCTTTAAGCCTATCTCAGACAACTCGCACCTGTCCACAGGTGTCCCTTCGAGCAGTTCTACGCATGACATGTTTGAAGGGACAGCGAGGACTTGTCCCTCCTCTGACCTCAATGCCACGTCCTCCCAGGTACACCCACTGTTGCCCATAAAATCCCAAAAGGGATGTTGTGAGGTGGAGAATTAGAATTAGAAGGCAAACCCAGGGGCTTCGAGGGGGTTTGGGGTTTGTTCTATCTCATCCTGCGGGGGAAGTGGAGTGTCCGGGAAACAAATAAACAACACCCCCCCCCAAAAAAAAAAAAAAAAAAACAAAGAGAAAAACAGGATTCCCAGTTAAACTCAAATTTCACGTAAATAATGAGTACCTTTGTAGTTCATGAAGGCCCCATGGAATGGTGCTGTTTACACCAAGTTCAGGTTTAAAGGGGCATCCTCTGCTCTGATGAGCTGTGGCAACACTGTAACCTTTGCAAATCATTTTTCTACAACCTGCAACTTTGTTCAGAGTGAAGCTGGGAAAACAGACACAAAGTATCTATTTCCAGGGAAGGTAGCTGGGCGTTTCAGCAGGTGTTCAGAGAGTGAAGTCACAGCAACAGGATTTTGGCTGAGATTGGGGGGAGGGGGGGGCAGCTTTAGGTGACCCAGCCAAGGATCTTGTTGAGCCTGGAGGTGCCATGGAGACGTTGCAAATTGGCCTGTGTGGGGCTGGTCTGTGGTGGTACCTCGGAGGCCGCCCACGGCTGGCCTATCGCAGTGGAAACCTCAGACTGAATTTGTAACTCACCAGAAAAGAGTGTATAAAGCCAGATGATGCATGACGGAATTAAAGTCTTCAAGTCAGAGGCCGGCCAGCCATGGCGTACAGCCAGCTGCCGGGCAGCCGGGCAGGCCTCGAGGACCACTGTTCCAATTAGATCCTGGGGTGACCTCATGCGCGGGGCACGGCCTGAATATTAAAAATTCCTGCAGCAAATGAAAGGGGTCTGGCGTGAGCTCAGGGAAGGGGTGCAAGCATGTTTCATTTTATTTCAACACTGCACTGAAGCTGACGCCGTGGTAGGAGAGGAAATTGCCAGGTCTGCCCTTCATGTTTTTTACTGATTGGCAGACAGATTTACAGCACATGGAAGAAACAATTAGGACAGAGGCTCCACCAAGTACAAAGAGAGGAAATAAATTCCCGTAATGAGACGGGAAAAGCACAAGGTAGGAATGATCTATGTGCTCGAGTCCAGAGTATAAAATGTCAAAAAGCCGCAGGGCGGCGTGAGCTGCCTCCAGCAACAGATGGTGCCCAGACTCAAGGCTCCCCTCAGCTTAACACCACCCAGCTTGGCTGTGCCTCCCTCTCTCCGGCCTGGCCCTGTAAACCAGCAGTGTCCCTGGGACGCACGGATATTTGTGGACTTATGTGAACTACCCTAAATGTTGACTTGGGCATAGAGGGAAGAAGAGGAAGTGAGAGATTTGGGGTGGGAAGGACAAGAGACAAGTGATCATGGTGTCAAGATTCCACTTCGAGTGAGCTGTTTGCAGTGGAGGCTCCTTTAAAATGTACAGTGTCAAGGTGGGAAGATTGCCTGAGCTCAGGAGTTCAGCCTGAACTAGAGCAAGACCCCATTTGTAAAAATAGCTGGGCATTGTGGTGGGTGCCCGTAGTCCCAGCAACTCAGGAGGCTGAGGCAAGAGGATCCCTTGAGCCCAAGAATTAGAGATTGGTGTGAGCTATAACGCCATGGCACTCTACCCAGGGGGGACAAAGTGAGACTCTGTCTCAAAAAAATGCACAAGGGAAGGCACCTGTGGCTCAGTGGGTAGGGCGCCGGCCCCATATACTGAGGGTAGCAGGTTCAAACCCAGTCCTGGCCAAATTGCAACAAAAAAATAGCTGGATATTGTCATGGGCACCTGTAGTCCCAGCTACTCAGGAGGCTGAGGTAAGAGAATCACCTAAGCCCAGGAGTTGGAGGTTGCTGTGAGTTATGTGATGCCATGGCACTCTACCAAGAGCAATAAAGTAAGGGTCTGTCTCTAAAACAAACAAACAACAACAACAACAACAACAAAACCCAAACAAACAAAACAAGAAATGAACAGGTGCAACTTAGGGGTGTGCTTCCAAATGCAGAGGGTGACAAAAAAAATGTATACATGTTTTAAGAAAATAAAAACTGATGCTGGGCACTGTGGCTCACTGCTGTAATCCCAACACTCTGGGAGGCCAAGGCAGGTGGATTGTTCAAGCTCAGGAGTTTGAGACCAGCCTGAGCATAAGTGAGACCCCGTCTTTACTAAAAATAGAAAAACTAGCTGGGTGTTGTGGAGGCCGAGGGAGGAGGATCACTTGAGTCCAGGAGTTTGAGTTTGCTATGAGCTATGATGCTGTGGCACTCTACCCAGGTGACAGAGTGAGATTCTGTCAAAAAAAAAAAGGAAAAAAGGAAGGAAGGAAAGAGAGGGAAATAAAGAAGGAACTGTATTAAAATCATAATACTGAAATGACATTTGATTTCTTCAATCACAAGGTATACAGCTTACAGTACACAAGATGACAAATGTTATCAGCATGTACTGAGTATTACATTTTTTTTTTTTTTTTTTTTTTTTGGAGACAGAGTCTCAAACTGTCACCCTGGGTAGAGTGCTGTGAGCTCACAGCAACCTCAAACTCTTGGGCTCAAGCAATTCTCTTGCCTCAGCCTCCCAAGTAGCTGAAACTACGGGCACCCGCCATGGTACTCACCACGATGCCCGGCTATTTTTTTTGTTGCAGTTGTCATTGTTGTTTGGCAGGCCTGGGCTGGGTTGGAACCCACCAGCTCTGGTGTATGTGGCTGGTGCCCTAGCCGCTGAGCCTGACCTCAGGGATTTTTTTTTAAATGCAAGAAGATGGGGGAGTCCTTCCTTTATTGAGATTAATGGTACCTTTAGTTGGTGGGATATCCGTATTTTCAAATCTTCTGTAACTGATCCCTTGACACGGGGTCAGTGAACACAAACTCTAGACGATTTTGCCTAGAATTGATTCCAGGGTCTTCAATCATTAGGGGGTTAATAGCAGGGGCATGGGTGCCACCTGCATAGATGGGGGTAGGGGTTGAAGCTTTGCTGGTGACAACAGGCTGGCGTTGACAAAAGCAGAGTCACAGTCCTGAGCCCTGATGGGCACGGGACGCTGGCACATACCCTCCTCCCCCGAGACTCATGTGCTGGTTGGGCAGCTCAGGAGGAAACGTGGTTACTGGAGCTCAAAGGGTTGACCATCCTGCATTTTGTGAGCAAACAAGTGTCCTGGTCAGTGGTCACCCAGACTGAGGCTGCTCTCTGCTGACCCTGAGTTGAGTAACAAGTGCATTTTATCCACAGAGATGGTCTCATATTTCTCACACTCATTCAGTGAATGGGGCAGAATTGAGGGGCACAGGTGGTCATGAGGGTGGGGGCATAGCATTTGTACCCCTTGCAATGTGTGACCCTTCCTGGGAATAACCGCTCATAGAAATATCTCATATTGACCCCCTCCCCATGACTTTGGGTTTTGAGGTCCTATTTGCTTCCTGAAAAGATCATAGAATAAATGTAGATTCATGATGGACTCAGACAGGTGGAATGTGACAAATATTCAAAATACCCCCACAAAGTGGCATAAAAGAAGTAGAAATTGTCTGTATTTTGATGCACAATCTTTTAAAATTACTTTAGTATGGCAAAACTTTCTCTGTAAATATAAAACGTGTCATGTTAACCATCTGTAAGGACACTATTTAGTTTGAATGCACCTGGAAGTATAATCTTTCATGCAAACAGCCGTTAGTAGAAATATCTCAGGGGCCCCCCTTCCCCATGGCTTTGGATAGGGGGGTCCCCAAAAGACCACAGAATGTAGGTTTGTGATGCTTCACTGGTATAATGTTCAAAATCTCTCAGAAGATGGTGAAAAATAACAAAGGAATGTCTGTCTTTGACCCACAGATTTTAAAAATTGCTATCTTTTTATTATGGTACTCTCACAATCGTAATATAAATGTGTCATTTTAACCACATTTAAGTGCATGATTCAGTTTTAATACTCAATTCTGAGATACACTTATCTCCTATAAGATTTCTTAATTTTTCTTCTCTATTTTAAGCTGCGTGAATGAGAGCCCGGTTTTAAAAAAAAAAAAAAAAAGGCCGGGTCGGAGTCCCTTGACAGATTCTTAAAGAATACAAGCTGTGTGGTTCTCTTGACCTTTGACCTGCAGGTTGGAGGCATCCTTCTTGGTGAACAGAAATTTCCAAGGATGGGCGGGGAGGGGGCTCAGCACAGCAGGGGAGATGTCCATGGGTTATCAACAACTCTGAGTCAGAAATATTTACACTTTGTGAAATGCGCCATTCCCTGGAGTGGAATGACTTAAATACTTCAGTTTGATAGGGAAAAAAAAAAAATGTGTTTCCCAGGGACCTGACGGGGTGCAGTGGACACATCACCCTAAGTGGCTTTGTTCTAAGTCGTTTTGTCTGGTCTCTCCTACAGGCCCACCCCCCACGGACCCTGGTTGCTTTCTGGGGATAATTGCTGAGAAAGAATATATCAGCAGTGGTTGAGGAGGAAAGGAGGGTTGAATTTGAGTCACCAAACACGAAGGCCCCTGTTGGACAGTAAGGTAGGAGGGGGTACAACCCCCCAAGGTCAGATCCAGCTCCTGTGGCCTGAAGCAGGGCGGGAGACGCTCGGATCTGGGGGTCTCTGACAACAGGCTGAGCCCAGGGCTGGGACCCTGCAGGGAAGTTGTCCTGCTCACAGGTCTCTGGGGAGGAGGGCGGGAGGGGTGCCTGCCTCCGGGTGTCCCCAGCATGCAAACAGGGGACAGCCTTGGGGGCCTTGTACTTGGGGCAAGGGGCTGCAGAAGTGGTGCCTGTGTATCTGCTCTCCTGTGGCTCAGAGCAGCTAAAAGGAGCCTGGACAGACTCTGCAGGACAGGGAATGAGGTGCAAAGAATTGAGTCTTCCTTACCCTCCTCCCTGGAGCCTTAGCACCATGTTGGAGCCCCTCACCCTGGATGTCAAGCACCCGAGGTGTTCACAGTCAGCAGGCGTGCAGGAGAGTGAATTGTCTTGTGTGATCCTGAGTGGCATGGGGTAACCTTTCTGCTCTTTCCAGAATCAGACCTGACACAGATCTTTTCCAGCCTCAGCAGTGCTGACTTTGGGGTCTGGAGGACTCTCTGTGTGGGGCGTCCTGTGCACTGTGGGGTGTCAAGCTGCATCCCTGAGCCCCACTCCCCAGATGCTGGCAGCCCCTGCCACCTAATTGTGACAAGCAAAACATTTGCAGTCATTGGTGAGTGTCCCTTGGGGCATAAATCGTCCATGATTGTGTCTCGTTCCTTCTATCTCTCTCTCTCTGTATACAGATGATAGCGAAATTGGAGATAGATAGATAGATAGATAGATAGATAGATAGATAGATAGATAGGAAGGAAGAATAGATAGATAGAAAGGATGGATAGATAGATGGATGGATGGATAGATAGATAGATAGATAGATGATGGGATGGATGGATAGATAGCTCGATAAGATAGATAAGATAGATGGATAGATAGATAGATAGATGGATGATATGGATAGATGGATGGATAGATAGATAGATAGATGAGATGGACAGATGAGATAGATGGATACATAGATAGATAGATAGATAGATAGATAGATAGATAGATAGATAGATAGATGAGATAGAATGGATAGATAGATGGGATGGATGGATGGATGAATGGATAGATAGATAGATGTGTGATATGGATGGATGGATAGATAGATAGATAGATAGATAGATAGATAGATAGATACATAGATAGATACATAGATACATAGATAGATAGATGGGTGATATAGATAGATAGATAGATGGATGGATGGATGGATGGATGGATGGATGGATAGATAGATAGATGGATAGATAGATAGATAGATAGATAGATAGATAGATAGATAGATATGGATGGATGGATGGATAGATAGATGAGATGGATGGATGAGATGGATGGATACATAGATAGATAGATAAATAGATAGATAGATAGATAGATAGATAGATAGATAGATAGATAGACAGACAGACAGATAGGATGGATGGATGGATGGATAGATGGATGGGATGGATGGATGAATGGATAGATAGAAAGATGGGTGATATGGATAGATAGATAGATGGATGGATGGATGGATGGATGGATGGATGGATAGATAGATAGATAGATAGATAGATGGATAGATAGATAGATAGATAGACAGACAGACAGATAGATGAGATGGATGGATGGATGGATGGATGGATAGATAGATAGGATGGATGGAGGGAGGGAGGGAGGGATGGATGGATAGATAGATAGATAGATAGATAGATAGATAGATAGATAGATATGGATGGATGGATGGATAGATAGATAGATGAGATGGATGGATGAGATGGATGGATACATAGATAGATAGATAAATAGATAGATAGATAGATAGACAGACAGATAGGATGGATGGATGGATGGATAGGTAGATGGGATGGATGGATGAATGGATAGATAGAAAGATGGGTGATATGGATAGATAGATAGATAGATGGATGGTAGGATGGATAGATGGATGGACGGACGGACAGACATAGAGAGATAGAGGGACAGAGGTGATAGAGAAATTGGAGATAGATGATAGATAAATATAATAGAGACAGATGATATATGAGAAAATTATAATAGATGAGAAATACACAATAGCGATAAATTTTAGATAATAGATTTTATATTGATAGGTGGATAAATGACAGATAAGTGACGGGTGCCCACATAGATGACAGAGTGACCGATAAACACATAATCGGTGACAGATAAATAGATAATGGGCAGTTGATAATTTACAGACGATAAATGATAGGTGATAGGTAAATTGGAGACAGGTTGTGGGTTTCAGGTAGATAAATACAGAAAGGAATCTGTTATCAAATTTCAGGTAGATAGAGAAATAAATCAGTTATCTGCCTAACATCTATGTCTAATTTATGTCTGAAATCTATTTTAGACAGATAATAGATTTTGCATTGTGTGATAGGTGAAAAAGAGAAATGGCAAACAATGGATAAATAAATGGGTAATCGAGGCTTGATAGATGACAGGTCATTGATCTAGAGAGAGAGATGTAGATACTTGACAACCGTCTGGTGCTACTAGGGTCTCCTCAGGTGGGTCTGAGCCGCAGGACACGGTGCCGTTTGGAGTCCAGCGCTGGTGGGAAGAGCTGTGGACCCCCCCCACTCCGGGGCATTTCCACACCTGTCCACCCATGCACAAACCTCCAGCCCGGTGCCTGGGTCCTCACAGATGGGAAGTGAGTTCTTCAATATTCTTTATCAAATCCCGTCTCTGCACAAACCAGCCAGGTGGGTCTGTGCAGCTCACAGCCACAGTGGGTACGGAGGGGCTGCAGTCACGGTGTGTAGGATAATATTTAGAAATAAACATATCCTACATCAAGCACACAAAGTGAATTCAGTGTGAGTTTAAAATGACTTGCTTTTCTTCCAGAGGCTTAAGGGACTTTGACCCCCCCCCGGGTTACACACAGAGTTAGGCTTTCTTGGAGTTGTAAATTCCTTAGGCCTTTTCTCTGAAGCTGTACACCCCGTGGAGCCTGAGATCAAAGGGCGGGCAGTATAAAATCAAAAATAAAGATTTTTGCTACACGCCATCTCATCTAATTGTGTGTAGTCTGTTTCTTGACTTAATAATTACAGGAGCGAGTTTACACCCACGGCAAAGCTGCTGTTCATTCACATCTCTGGTCACGCAACACGGTGCAGGTGTGCAGAGGAGAAAGAGCAGCCCAGGGGTGCTCACCTGTCCCTGAGCCGCACAGGGATGGATTTTGGTACCTGGAAAGGCTGCTTATCACCCCAGCCCAGCCCCTGCAATCCAGAACCCTCCTGACTGAGTATCTCGTTGACCTTCCTCAGTGCTGACTCTGGGTCATCCCTGCACACACCTCCACCTCTGGGGTCCCCTCCTGATCACTCTGGCCCACGGGCCGACTATGACCTATGGCACCTGTGTCTTTCAGTGCTCAGACATCTCACTTCATGTGGCAAAAGGGACTGTCTTCATCTGTGGTGGCAGCTCCTACTCCCAGCCAGGCCCTGTCCACCTCGGGCACTCTGAGGAGCGAGGCAGTGGACAGAGAACAGCGTCCCCAGATGGGCACAGAGCTGCCCACAGTGCAGGGCAGAGCTGGGGCTGCAGGGCAGGGCTGGGGCTGCAGGGCAGGTGGGGTTTCTGGCAATTCTGTCTCCTAATTCTTGACAACTTTGAGACAAAGATGGGACGGAAAAGACACAGGTGTGCATGTGCAGTGAGTTTGAAGTACAATTTAGGAGATGCCACCTCTTAAGCGTTTTGAAAGACCATCAACAGCTAGATTTTTTTTATTCCAATAAATACCTTTTTATATGCACAGTTCTGTGGCATTAAGTGAACTCATGTTCTACAACCATCACCAACATCCAACTCTGGCAGTTTCTTGAATTCCAAAACTGAAGCTCTTTCCCCAGGAAACACTGACTCCCCAGACCCCTCCACAGGCCCTGAGACCCACTTTCCTAATTTCTGCGTCTGTGGACGTCACAGCTCTGGGGCCCTCACAGAAGTGGAATCATGTGGTGTTTACCCCCCAGGCCCCTCCCAGCCCCTGAGACCCACTTTCCTAATTCCTGTGTCTGTGGACATCATGGCTCTGGGGCCCTCACAGAAGTGGGGTCATGAGGAGTCCCTCCTTTTGCACCTGGCTTCTTTAGCTGAGTGTCACGTTCTCCAAATTCATCCCTGGGGTAGCAGGTTCCAGCGTTTCACTCCTTTATAAGGCTGACTAGTATTCCACTGTGTGGACGAACAACATTTTTTTGTATCCATTCATCCATCCACGAACATCTGGGTTTGTTCCACCTGTAGACTGTTGTGAATTACGGTGCCCTGAACATTCCTGCTCAAGTGTGTCTTGGAATTGTGTTCGATTCTTTGGGACTTGTACCTTTTAAAGAAAAGGAAATGATTCTGACACTTTCTAAAACTGTTTTTTCACTAATACTTTATTGAGGACTATTTTGTGGAGGCTTTTTGTAAAATCAGATTCACCGGGATCTTGTGGAGGGAGGCCAGGGGGTCAGATGCCCCTGCTGGTGTGTGCAAAACCAGACACTGGGCACACAAAGGCAGTTTGTTGAATGAATAAATGCACTTGAATTTCTCACATTGTTTTAAACTCTTCTTTCTTTCTTTCTTTCTTTCTTTCTTTCTTTCTTTCTTTCTTTCTTTCTTTCTTTCTTTCTTTCCTTCTTTCTTCCCTTCTCCCTCTCCCCCCCCCCCTTTCTTTCTTTCAATTTTTTTTGGTGTTTTTTTTTTGAGACCAAGTCTCATTCTGTGCCCTGGGTAGAGTGCTGTGACATCATCACAGCTCACAGCAACCTCAAACTCTTGGGCCCAAGCAATCCTCCTGCCTCAGCCTCCTGAGTAACTGGGACTACAGGTGCCCGGCACAACTCCCGGCTATTTTTTTCTACTTTTAGTAGAGATGGGGGTCTTGCTCCTGCTCAGGCTGGTCTCAAACTCTGAGCTGAAGCAATCCACCTGCCTCGGCCTCCCAGAGTGCTGGGATTACAGGCATGAGCCACTGTGCCTGGCTGATCACAGATTTTTTTTTAAAAAAAACACCTCTTTTGCACAGTTTTTCTTGTCAGTTATTTTTGAGGAAACGATGTCTTTCCCCGTGGCATTTCCCACAAGTCAGTGGAGTCCCTTCCCCATGTTGGTGAACACGTGTCTTCTTCTCTCCCATGAGGTGTAAACTGGGAATGGGATGTGGAAATCCGAGGGGAAGGGGTCTCATGGATTACTTGTTACATTGCATGGGGAAGCTTGGGCCATCTGGGCTCCCACGCTGCGTGACGTCCTGACACTGTGATTCCCCCTCAGCGTGTCATCGTGGCCGCCCAGGTCCATCTGCTGCAAAGTTCACCACCCACCTTGTCTAGCGCTTGATTTGAGCTCCCACAAGCACCCATCTCACTGTTTCCAAAATGAAAATTGTATCATTCCTCAATTTCTTTTGCATTTATGAACCAGAATTCTCTGGTTGAAAAAGAACGTTCTCTCATCACTGATCTGGCTACCCAGAAATACAGGTTGGACTGGAAAGGCACACGTTGGATGTTTTTTTTGGGGGGGAGAGGATTTTTTTAAATTAGTTTTTATAGCCAAGGTTCCTTCCAAAGGTAACATGTGATTCTGTCTATGCATATTCTGTGTGTGTGTGTCTTTGACAAGAACTCACAGATTTAATTTTTATTTAAGAGACAAGGTCTTGCTCTGTTACCGAGGTTGCAGTGCAGTGGTGTCATTATAGCTTGATGCAGCCTCCATGTCCTGGTTTGAAGGGATCCTCCTGCCTCAGCCTCCTGAGTTGCTGGGACGACAGGTGCCTACCATTCAGCCCAGCTAATTCTTAATTTTTTTTTTTTTCTAAATAAAGACAGGGGTATCACTAGGCTGCTCTGGTTGGTCTCAAACCCCAGGCCTCAAGCAATCTTCCCAACTCACCCTCCCAAAGTGCTGGGGTTATAGGTATGAGCCAGTACCCTTGCCCTGCATTTAACATTTTTTTTTTTTTAATTAGCAGGGTTAGTGGTGTTTAATTTTTTAAGCTTTATTTTATTTGTAATTGACCCATGGGATATGTGCCATTTTGGGGGTACAGTGTGGCATTTTGATTCATGCCTGCTTTGTGTAATGATCAGTCCGGGTATTGGTAGGGTTCACCCCTTCAAACGTTTATCATTTCTCTGCTCTGAGAGTCCTGGCAAGGTTTCATTCTAAGGTTGCCGGTGATCAGTCTGCCTCGCTGCAAAGTGGAGGAAGCCTTCTAGCTGGCCCTGAATGACATTCTTTTTGTACAACTCCCTCGGTCATTGCCAGCATTTGTATTTTCTCTGATATTAAAAAAAACCCTAATGATGTGAATAATTATCTGTTCACATGTCACTTGTGATATGTGATATACAATAGCTTGTTGACTTGTGTTAGAACAGGCTCATCTTTTTTTGTTCCAGTTGGGACAAATCTTCAATTGGGAAAAAAAAAAAAAAAAGATAGCAAAACAATAGTTGGTCTGCCACTTTATGAGGCAGTTTTGTTCTGAAGGTAACAGCAATGTCCCAGCTGTGCTGTAATTCACTCCTACTGAACTGACTATCTAATAAAATTCAGTAATATAATTTGCTGAGATCAAACCTCATAGAAGGATTCAATCCCATCTCAAAGCCTGCAGGTCTGAAGGAGTTAATGCTAATTCTTTTATGTTTGAGATTACCATTTTATTACCAATGCTTTGGGAAAGACCCATTATCATAAAACTGAAAGGAAAAAAAAAAAAAATCCCATCAAATTCTCTCCACGCCAAGAGCCAGGAAGGCTTCCAGACGGAGCGATTCTGGTGCTTACATGTGGCAATTAGCATGTGGCCATCGTGTGCGCGGAGGATTAAAAAATAATAATTAAAGTAACGAGGCATTAGCGGGATTTAAGGAACTCTCACCATACTTAATTTGTGTTTGTACTGAATTATTTAAATCTGCTCCCCGCTGCAGGCCCTCAGCTCCTCCTGTGTTTGTTTGTGGGATGTGGGAAAAGGGACTGAATTAGCAGTTCTTAGGACACTGAACCTGCTAATTCATAATGTGATTTTCTTTTTTTAACAGAGCTAAAGCTCTTTGTGCATTACCAAGACAATCGACAAGCATTTTCTGGGGGAAAAGGCAGACGGATCCAAGCTGAATTATGTAACGGTCTTCCGTTGTCCAACACCTGTCTTCACATTTCTGTTCCAGCCCCCCCACACCCCCGTTGCCAGGACAAGAATTTCTTTTCGGATTTTGTTTTCAAACCAGGGTGGCCGGAGATCGCACCAGTACTTACTCAATCCAAGACAATTAAGGCACAAAATGCAGCCACAAAAGTCGTTGTGTGGTAAATGCAATTTGGACAGCACAACAGGAGTGAGGGACCGTAGTGTTTTTCTCCTGTGGGACCTGAAGGGTTTTCCTCTTAATGGGGTAGATTCAAGATCTGGGGGTGAGGGGGCTCGCGGGAATCCCCTGTGGGTTAACAAAGGGCTTTGCTCACTAACAGGCGGGCCCCACCTCCAAGCCCCTATGAACAAGGTGTTGAAAAGTACAGTGTCAGGGCTCAGCGCCGTGTTGAAATAGATGTAACTTTTGCACTAAGTGCCGTGGACTTGAGGAGTTTTCCTTTCAACGTGGGAATCCTACAAAGGGACTTGGGAGAGAGCTGACATGGGGCTGAGTGGAGAGATTCCAGTGTGTGGAGTTAACTGGGGCTGTGATGCGCTCACCACCCTGTTTGCTCCTGCTCGGATTCTGTGTGTGTCTCTGGACCAGTTAAGATCCACGTCCCCAGATCCTAAAAGGCGTCCAGGCAGCTCACCTGTAAAATGCGTCAGCCTATAATCAAACCCCAGTGAGAACAGCCCACATCACAAAGTCTCAGAGCTGCAGGTGCTGGCGTGCATGTGGAGAGAAGGGAACACTTCTACACTGCTGGTGGGACTGCAAACTAATACAGCCTTTATGGAAAGAAGTATGGAGAATCCTCAAAGAGCTGAAAGTCGACCTTCTATTTGATCCCACAATTGCATTACTAGGCAGCTGCCCAGAAGAACAAAAGTCATTTTACCACAAAGACATTTGCACCAGAATGTGTATTGCAGCTCAATTCACAATTTCCTAGATGTGGAATCAACACAATCACCCATCAACCCAGGAATGGATTAACAAACTGTGGTATACATATGCCTTGGAGTACTATTCAGCCGTAAGGAAAGATGGAGACTTTCCATCTTTTATATTAGCCTGCATGGAGTTGAAAGACATTCCTCTTGGTAAAGTATAACAAGAATGGAAATGAGAATGTCCAGTGTACTCAGTACTAACATGAAACCAATATATAGACAACCACACACCCACGTGAAAGAAAAAACACAAGTATAGTCTATTGAAGGGGAGGACGAGGGTGATTGGCAGGGATCTCACCTCACATTCACAGTGTGAGGGTGTTCAGCACAGCCCCTGGGTGAAGGGCTCAGCTACAACTTGAACTTTACCTCAGAAGTGAAAACAAGGTAACCTCAACATTTGTACCCTCATATTAATTTGAAAAAAAAAAAAAAAAAGACATATTAGCAATAGTTGATGGGAGTAGGAACGGATGTGTATTGAAATGGTATTGTGTAGTTTCTGAAATGTGGGACCACCAGTGCAAGGGACAAAACACCCCCCCTCAAAAAAAAAAAAAAAACAGATAAATTGGACTTTATCAAATAATTATTTTAAATTGTGCCTCCAAGCCAGGTGTTGTGGCAGGTGCCTGTAGTCCCAGCTACTTGGGAGGCTGAGAATCGCTTAAGCCCAAGAGTTTGAGGTTGCTGTGAGCTGTGACACCACAGCACTCTACAGAGAGAGACATAATGAGACTGTGCCTCAATAAATAATAAATAAATAAATAAATAAATAAATAAATAAATAAATAAATAAAATTGTGCCTCCACTGACACTCTCAGGAAAGTTAAAGTTCAACATATGGGCTGGGAGAAAATATTTTCAAATTATTTCTCCAGCAAGAGCCTGGTATCTGGAATAGATAATTCTTTAAAGTCAAGGGCAAGGCTGGCTGCAGTGGGTTACTTTGGGAGGCCAAGGCAGGTGGATTGCTTGAGCTCACAGGTTCGAGACCAACCTGAGCAAAAAGCGAGATCCCCAACTCTACTAAAAATAGAAAAACTGAGCCAAGAGGATCACTTGAGATCAAGAGTTGGAGGTAGATGTGAGAGATCAGACCACAGCACTTTACCCAGGGAGACAGCTTGAGACTCTGTCTCAAAAAATAAATAAATAGGCTCAGTGCTCATAGCACAGTGGTTATGGTGCCAGCCGCACACACTGAAGTTGGCGGGTTTGAACTCAGCCCAGGCCAGCTAAAAGAACAACGACAACTGCAAGAAAAAATAGCCAGGCGTTGTGGCAGGCGCCTGTAGTCCCAGCAACTTGGGAGACTGAGGCAAGAGAATCGCTTAAGCCCAAGAGTTTGAGGTTGCTGTGAGCTGTGATGCCACAGCACTCTACCCAGGGTGACAGCTTGAGACTCTGTCTCAAAAAAAGAAAGAAAGAAAGAAAGAAAGAAAGAAAGAAAGAAAGAAAGAAAGAAAGAAAGAAAGAAAGAAAGAAAGAAAGAAAGAAAAGTATAAATGCTAGCTGACTCTTGGCTCCGTCCTCACGGGACTTGCATTTGTAGCCCACTGAGCTCGGGGCCTGCAGGAGTTGATTTAGGTGTGACAACCAGATGCTGAAGGCCATGCTTTCTGCTGTTGGAATTTTATCTGAGCTGAGAACGATGGTACAAGGAACCCCCACATCCTATGCGGTACACCAAGGGTTATCCTAACCCAAACCCGACGTCCCAGGAGTCAGAGGAAGCCCATACAGGGAAGTCAGAGCTCAGAGTGGGCTTCACCTTCCCTCATCTGTAACGGTCAGGACAATAGTGCTTATTAATAGCTGAGAATCGTGCAGGGTAAGTGACATGGTTTTCTTTTTTTTATTTCAGAGGTCAAATTCACACAACAGTATGTTTACCATTTAATCATCTTAAAGTGTCCCAACACAATGCCCGTTTTTTTTTTTGCAGTTTTTGGCCGGAGCTGGGTTTGAACCTACCACCTCTGGTCTATGGGGCCAGCGCCCTACTCCCTGAGCCACAGGTGCTTCCCCCACCTGGCTATTTTGTTGTTGTTGTTGCAATTATCATTGTTGTTTTAGCTGGCCCAGGCTGGGCTCAAACCCGGCAGCTTTGGTGTATGTGGCTGGCACCCTAGCCGCTGAGCTACGGGCGCTGGCACTTTTACTGCTTTCTGTGTAGAGAACATGACTCTGCGAGGTGAGCAACAAAACTCAGAGTTAATATTCACTTGAGCTTTACTTTACTGTAAGTGTGGTATGAAAGACAGTCCCAAAGGTTACCCCCAAAGTCACCATACATAGGGAAAATGAGACCTTGCAGTGAGATGTACCTGTATTTACAAAATATTCATCACCAAATTTTACAATTTTCTTTACAACAGATCCGCCTGCCTCAGCCTCCAGAGTGCTGGGATCATGGGTGTGAGCCACCATGCCCCGATGCAGCAGATGGCAATTTCCAGGGGGAAGAACCAGGCTGAGAGCCAGAAGCTGCCACCATCCCCAGCTCCTGGGAGAATGAGAGTCTGGACAGGCCATGAGGATGACAGTGGGGTGACCTACGTGGGTGCCCTCGGCCACCTACCATTCTTTTGATTGGAGAAAGTCAGCACCCTAGTGTGGGTCAAGTTCTGTAGGGACCTAGTTGGTCTTCAGCCAACAGCCCTCCTTATCTCCTTCCTTTACAGCCAGTTCTAAAATCTGGCCAGAATTCTCCATGGCACCTCTGCTGGCCCAGGTGTGAACACCCAGATTTTCATCTGATTGCATATGGGCTTATGGTCACTTTATCCTTTCCAGCCCACGACTGATTTGTCAGCTTATCCAGAAGATTGTGCAGGGGATTTGCAAAATGCACCCTGTGGGGTTTCTGGGTGCTGATGGGTTTTCCAGCCCAGGTGTAACTGGACCCGGAGATGGGGAACAAGCCCCCACATTGCAAAGTGGAGGCTCCTTTCCCTGCTGTGGGCTCTTGCTGTGGGGTTCTCCCCACATGCTCTGGTGGAAGCTTCCCCATCCAGCAACTGAAATCAATAGACCCCCAGAACATGAAGCTGGAAAGGCTGAGTGTGTCACCTGAGGAAGGACATGGGTCCAGGCTACCCTGTGGTTCTCAGCCCTGTGTGTGAGACCCAGTACCCCCAGCTGTAGGGTCTTTGGTGCCACAGCAGTGAGGGCTTAGAGTACAGCTGTAGACCGTGCTGCATACCAGGTGATTGACGTCCATCTGCTGGACCTCCCGTGTGGACAGGGTGGGTGCCACAGACCAGACATCGCAGGGTGTGTGTAGTAGAAGCTGCACCTACCCACCTGGTGTGCGGTCGCCTCATCATTAGGCATTTGGAAAACATATAATTCTCACTGCCAGTGGGAATATAAACCAGAACAGCCACCAGAGAAGACAGCACAACCTGCTGTCAAAGAGCCCAAAGTCAACCTTCCATTTGATCCCCAAATCCCACTAGTAGGCATCTATTCAGAAAAACAAAAATCATTTTACAGGTGATCCCCATCTGCATGTGGGGAGAACCCCACAGCAAAACAAAAACAAAAATCATTGCACTATAATGTTTATTGCAGTGCAATTGGACATTTGCACTAGAATGTTTGTTGCAGCTCAATTCACAATTTCCAAGATGTGGAATCAATCCAACCTCCCGTCAACCCAGGAATGGATTAACGAACGTTGGTCTTATGTATACCACGGAGTACTATTCAGCCGTAAGAAAAGATGGAGACTTTCCATCTTTTATATTAGCCTGCATGGAGTTGAAACATATTCTTCTCGGTAAAGTATGACAAGAATGGAAACGCACACATCCAGTGTACTCAATACTAATGGTGCTCTTCCACGGCCCTCTGTTGTGCTTCTCAACAACGTGAGTCTGGTTGCCTCTCGAATGGCAGTGATGTTCTCTGCTTTGGAAAATTGTCTACATATCCATCTATCTCTCCTCCTGTGTCATCAATCATTTATCTTTCCACCTCTGTCTTATCTGTATCATCCATGCTCCTTGTCTCTGTCGAGTTCTCCTTTATCTGTCTAGCCATCGGAGGCGTCCGTATCATCCTCCCATCTACCCAAAATTACTTCTGTGATCTCTCATCTCTATCATCCATTGTCTATGTACGTAGAGCTCTATAATCTATCATTTAGATTAGATATAGATAGATCTATAATCTATCGTCTATTAATCATCTGTAATCTATCATCTATCATTATCTGTTATCATTATCTATTATCTATCATCTGCCTGTTATCTATCCTCTCTCTGTTACCATCTTATATATCTATCATCTATTATCCACTGTCTCATCATCACCTATCTGTCTGTCATCTATCTACCTGTTATCTATCCTCTATCTACCCAGTATCTTCCCATATCTATCATCTATAATCTACCTCTATAGGCAGGGAGTATGAAACAGAACAGCCACCAGAGAAGACAGCACAGTCTGCTGTCAAAGAGCCAAAACTTGACCTTCCAACCTTCCATTTGATCCCACAGCCATCTGTCTATCATCTGTCATTATCTATTATCTATCCTGTTTTCCCAAAAATAAGACCGTGTCTTATATGAAGTTTTGCTCCCAAAGATGTGCTAGGTCTTATTTTCAGGGAACGTCTTATCTTTTCTGTAAGTAGGTCTTATTTTCGGAGGATGTCTTATTTTCGGGGAAACAGGGTATCATCTAACGATTATGTATGCTCTATCTATCTGTTATCTTCCCCTGTATCTATCTATCATCTATTATCCACCTCTATATCTATCTGTGTCATCATCATCTGTCTATCATCTACCATTATCTGTTATCTATCATCTACCTGTTATCTATCCTCTATCTCTTATCTTCCCCTATATCTGTCTATCATCTATCATCTACCTCTATATCTGTCTCATCATCATCTGTCTATCATCTACCAGTATCTATTATCTATCATCTACCTGTTATGTATCCTCTATCTCTTATCTTCCCCTATATCTGTCTATCATCTATCATCTACCTCTCTATCTGTCTCATCAGTCCATTGCATCTGTCAATCTAATCATCTCTCTCATCTATTTCATCTCTAGGCCCCTGAACTATCTCAATCATCAACCCACCTCATCTCTTGTTGTCATCTGTTGCATTTACCCATCAGATCAACCTCAAGTCTATCATCTACCTTACCTCATTCATCTTAACTCTATCATCTATTGCGTTTATCTATCTTATCTATCCATCACATTTATCTAATGTCTATGTATCACTAGTCAACTCTATTATCTATCTACTGAATCCACTGTCTCATCTTTCTCATTTATCTGTTTAATCATTCCTTTCCTCTAGATCATCTCCCAATCGTGTGTGTCATGTTCTCATGTATCCATTGTATGTACGTAATCATCTTCACCATCAGTATCATGTCCACAGACGTAACCATCTCCACCATCAGTATCATCTCGATGGACGTAGCCATCTCCACCATCAGTGTCATCTCCATGGACATAAACATCTCCAACACCTGTATTATCTACATCCATCTAGCTGATCCCTATCATGTATCTTGTATACTTATCTGTTATTGACCACATTTACTATTTATCTCATTTATCCATTCCATTTATATATCTAATCCTCTCTTCCATCTACCTCATCTGTCTATATCGTCTCTCTCTTATCTACATCTACTCTCTATCATCTAATTGTCTGGGTATACCATCTACCTATCTACCTACAGCCTATTGATTATATATTTATCTATCTACCATCTATGTAGACCTCATCTCTGTCTGTCTACCATCTATGTAGGACTCATCTCTGTCTGTCTGCTATTTATGTAGACCTCATCTCTGTCTGTCTACCATCTATGTAGAATTCATCTCTGTCTGTCTAACATCTATGTAGGACTCATCTCTGTCTGTCTACCATCTATGTAGGACTCATCTCTGTCTGTCTACCATCTATGTAGGACTCATCTCTGTCTGTCTGCCATCTATGTAGACCTCATCTCTGTCTGTCTACCATCTATGTAGGACTCATCTCTGTCTACCATCTATGTAGGAATCATCTCTGTCTGTCTGCCATCTATGTAGACATCATCTCTGTCTGTCTACAATCTATGTAGGACTCATCTCGGTCTGTCTACCATCTATGTAGACCTCATCTCTTTCTGTCTACCATCTATGTAGGACTCATCTCTGTCTGTCTACCATCTATGTAGGACTCATCTCTGTCTGTCTTCCATCTATGTAGACCTCATCTCTGTCTGTCTGCCTTCTATGTAGGACTCATCTCTGTCTGTCTACCATCTATGCAGACCTCATCTCTGTCTGTCTACCATCTGTGTAGACATCTCTCTGTTTGCCTACCATCTATGTAGGACTCATCTCTACCTATCTGCCATCTATGTAGATATTATCTCTATCTACCACCTACATAGATCTTATCTCTTCCTGTCTACCCTCTATGCAGATCTCCATTCATCTACCATCTATGTAAGTCTTTTCTCTATCTCTCTAACATCTATGCAGATCTTATCTCTACCTCTCTACCATCTACATAGATCTTAATCTCCATCTATCAAATATGTAGATCTCATCTCTCTGTGTCTACCATCTATGCAGAACTCATCTCCGTCTACCCTCAGTGTAGGTCTCATCTCCATCTGCCTACCACCTGTGTAGATGTTATCTCTATCTGTCTACCATCTACGTAGATCTTATCTCCACCTGTCCGCCATCCACGTAGGTCTCACCTCTGCCTGTCTGCCATCCATGTAGGTCTCACCTCCGCCTGTCTGCCATCCACATAGCTCTCACCTCCGCCTGTCCACCATCCACGTAGGTCTCACCACCACCTGTCTACCATCTATGTAGGTCTCACCTTTGCCAGTCTGCTATCCACGTAGGTCTCACCTCCGCCTGTACGCCATCTGTAGGTGTCACCTCCGCCTGTCCGCCATCCATGTAGGCCTCACCTCCACTTGTCTGCCATCTACATAGACCTCACCTCCGCCTATCTACCATCTACGTAGGTCTCACCTCCACCTGTCTACCATCTACGTAGGTCTCATCTCCACCTGTCTACCATCTACGTAGACCTCATTTCTGTCTGTCTGCCATCTATGTAGACCTCACCTCTGCCTATCTGCCATCTACATAGGTCTCACCTCCACCTATCTACCATCTATGTAGATCTCATCTCTGTCTATCGTTGTTACCATGGTCTGTCTGCTCATTACCTACCATGTTTGTGTCCACATAAATTTAAGTTGTTTTCCACATGCTAGTCGCCACAGACCATTAGCCTTCCATGAAAACTGTCTCAGGACACCTCAAGTTCCAGTTCCATGAAGAGTAGTACTTGTGAACATTTTCTCTAGGGTAGTTCCTGCAGACCTGTTTTTATTTCCAGAGATGTTGGCATAGAGAAAGCTGCTCCCACCCACAGGTGCACTCACTCCAAGTAAGGAAAAGTTCAACTTCCTGCCCCACTCTCTGCAAATCATCCTTGGGACCCTGCACCTGCTGTGACCCTCAGAGGTACTGGCAGGACTTGGCCGATGAGATTGCACTTTCTGGGTTCATTTTCTGTCCTTGGACAAGAGGTGCTCTACCCACTGATATTTTCCTTGAAATGTAGCCAGCTCCCCACAGGCACACCTTCCACATCTCAACATTCATCCAACATCAGAGCAAAAAAAAAAAAAAAAAAAAAAAAAAAAAAAAAAATGTTGGTTGCATGTCATGTGGACCAGCACAGTCCATAATTTTTGTTTTATTAATTGAATAAATAAC
>CAUYPK010022260.1:0-13401 GCA_963574355.1 Loris lydekkerianus
TGGGACTTCATTAAACTGAAAAGCTTCTGTATAGCTAAGGAGACAACAATCAAAGCCAATAGACAACCTACACAATGGGAAAGGATATTTGCATATTTTGAATCAGACAAAAGCTTGATAACTAGGACCTATAGAGAACTCAAATTAATCCACATGAAAAAAGCCAACAATCCCATATATCAATGGGCAAGAGACATGAATAGAACCTTCTCTAAAGAAGACAGACAAATGGCTAACAAACATGAAAAAATGTTCACCATCCCTATATATTAGAGAAATGCAAATCAAAACCACCCTGAGATATCATCTAACCCCAGTGAGAATGGCCCACATCACAAAATCTCAAAACTGCAGATGTTGGCATGGATGTGGAGAGAAGGGAATACTTTTACACTACTGGTGGGAATGCAAACTAGTACAACCTTTCTGGAAGGAAGTATGGAGAAACTTCAAAGCACTCAAACTAGACCTCCCATTTGATCCTGCAATCCCATTACTGGGCATCTACCCAGAAGGAAAAAATTCCTTTTATCATAAGGACACTTGTATTAGCGTGTTTATTGCAGCTCAATTTACAATTGCCAAAATGTGGAAACAGCCTAAATGCCTACCAACTCAGGAATGGATTAACAAACTGTGGTATATGTACACCATGGAATACTATTCAACTATTAAAAAAAAAAAATGGAGACTTTACATCCTTCATATTAACCTGGATGGAAGTGGAAGACATTATTCTTAGTAAAGCATCACAAGAATGGGGAAGCATGAATCCTATGTACTCAATTTTGATATGAGGACAATTAATGACAATTAAGGTCATGGGGGGGGGAAAGCAGAGAGGGAAGGAGGGAAGGGGTGGGGCCTTGGTTGTGCCACACCTTCTGGGGGAAGACTTGATTGCAAGAGGGACTTTACCTAACAATTGCAATCAGTGTAACCTGGTTTATTGTACCCTCAATGAATCCCCAACAATAAAAAAACAAACAAACAAACAATAGTAATAGCTTCAAGTTGTGAAGCCTTGATGTGCCACCATTGCACTAGTTGCCTTGCATTTATTAAGTTATTTTACTGCTCACCCAAGCTCATAAAGAGATGGAAGCTCAGTGATTTTTTTTAGACCTGTTCTCCCCCAGTTCACATACTTGGTAAGTAGCAGCGCTGGAATTTCTGTCTGGTTCTGTCTGATTGCAAGGTATATGCCCTTAACTCTGAAAATGGGCAGTACAATTTAAGTGAAAAAGAATTTTTCAGTCAGCAAATTCACAGAATTTGTTAGATTCTCAATCAGGTATTCGAGCTTGGAAAGTAATGACCCTGAAATTTAGCTATCTGGTAACATTTAATACTTGCATTAATTTGTTCAAATATTTATTAACAAACACCTGCAATGTACTCTTCTAGGTAATTATGTATGAGAGGGACATGAAAATAAATGAAATATACATAAATGCAGAATTTCATACTACATTTATGAAATTTTCAGTCTGGAAGGAAAAAGACTTGAGCAGGAAAAGCATGCAGATTGCGAAGTGAAAAATATCAAACTGTTCGATACACAATGATAGGTGCTGGGCTTACGCCTGTACTCCTGGCAGTTTGGGAGGCCAAGCCAGGAAGATCACGTGGTCAGGAATTCGAGACCAGCCCAAGCAAGAGTGAGACCCCATCTCTGCAAAAATAGGAATATTAGCCAGGCATACTGGCACCTGCCTGTAGTCCCAGCTACTTGCGAGGGTATCCCAGGCAACAGAACAAGATCCTGTCTGTAAGAAAAGGGGTGTGTGTAACAGGAACAGGGATCATATCTGTTTTTATTTGCCCCAATGTGCTCGGACACAGCATATTCTTGTACACAGTAAAAACTATATATTTATGCATTTGAACTAAAGAAAGGAACAAATAGATTAATTAGATTTCAGAGGAAGAAAGATTTCAGTTGAAGCTATTAGGGAAGACTTTGTGAAAGAAGTGGAATTTGACTGAAGATTTAAAAGATACAATTTGAACATGAACATAAAGAAGTGGGGTGAAGGGAGTGGTAGAAGAAGAGCATTCAAGAAAAATGTGTCAGCAAGACAGAAGAAAATCCTTTGTTGTCTTTAGGGAATAGCATGTGCTTCATGGGGCTCAGGAGAATGTAGGTCACTCAGGTAACACTAGTAGAATCTGTTGGTGCCAGATCATGGAGGGCCTTGTATGCCAGACTAAAGAGTTTAGATTTTACACTGTGGCAAGAGGAAGATAAGAGTGACATGGACAGAACTTTTCTACAGGAAGGTAAATCTGCCATCAATGCTAAGATGTACTGGGGTGAAGACAAGCTGGTGTGAGGTGCAGATGGGAATTAGAAGGCTATTGTAATCCAGACAGAAATGGTGAGGGCCCACCTGGGTAAGAGGGCCCACCTGGGTAAGAGAGGAAAGTTGAGGCTGAGGAAGGAGGATCCACTGAGTCCAGGAGTTCAAGACCAGCCTGGGCAACATAGTGAGACACTATCTCATTAAAAAAAAAAAAAAAAAAAAGTGAATAGAAGAAGGGAATACCTGAAATTCGGTGCAAGAGGACAGCAGGAGATGGTATAAGATTATTTTACTCAAGAGAATGGAGAATAGTAGTACCATTAAAAGAAATCAAGCTCCCAGAAGGAAATCTGGGTATTGGCTGGTTTGTGAGGGAAGAGACTCAGCTTGGTGTGGGTCATTTTGAGTTGAAGGCCTTGGCTGGATATCCAGCTATGGGTAAAGCTTGGGTGACAAGGTTTGGAAATTTTGTCAACATGAAAGTGAAGGCTAAAGTTGAAGGAGTATTCCAGGAAGAGCACAGATGGGGCACATTTCTGGAGACAAACCATGGTGCCTTCCGTGTGCTGAAGGTGTGCTCCCCGCAGGGTGCTTATTACTGAATCCAGGTAAGCACTGTTTAGATAACTATTTGTTTTAGAAGAAGAGAGTTTTTGGAACTAAGTGTGGGCAGGGGAGTGATATGAGAGCAAGAGAGAGAGAGTGGTGGAGAGAGAGAAATTTGTTCTTCAATAATTTAGCTCGATTATAGTTCTGCCTTAAGCAGTTCTTATAATGGACAGCAGAGGGCAACAGAGCCCCACTTTTCAAAGGAAATTCGCATATAAACTCAGAACTTTTCCCCTTGTATCCTTTTTATTAATGAAAAAATATCTCCTTTTAAAAGTTGTAGAAAATAATTTCTGTTCTAAGTTTCTGCCTTTGGGCACAGCATATAGTTCTGAAGCTTAACTTTGGGGGAAGGATATCTTCAAGCTGATTACGTGGCAAGCTCCTTTAAAAAAGGGAATTTTAACTTCTTTACTGGTGATAGTCTGAAGCGATTTCAATAAAAGGGCTGGGATTAGAATTGCAATGGGAAATTTTTAGTCTGAGGGTTAACTGCATCGTGAAGTTCTGGTTCGTGTTTAAAGAACCAAAGACATTAGATCCATCTCATTCGCACTTTTAAGATACATTTGCTATTATAGTCATGGTCGTGGTCAATACAGTGAGTAGTTCTGATTGTTGGTGTTGGCTGGGTTTTCTCAAGTCAGGTTGATCCACGATAAGGGTGGAGAATGAAACCACATTCACAATAGTTTATATTTCTTTGGTTTTTGACCTAATTCATTTTTTAAATTTTAGATTAATATGAGGATACAAACAATTAGGTTATATTGTTTGCGGTTGTTAGGTAAAATCCAAGTTGTGGTTGTGCCCTTCACCCGGGGAAGTGTGCCTTACACCCTCACCTTGTACCTGTTATATGAGCACTTACAAATCCTCTCCCTCCTCCACCCTCCCTAATCCCTCTTCTCCCTCTCTCCCTACTTGAATTTGTGTTTTTTTTTTTTTTTTTTCTTGTGTGGGCATGTAGTTGTTCATCTACTGGTTTCATATCAGTATTGAGTACATTGGATACTTGCATTTTCATTCTTTTAATACTTTACTAAAAAGAGTGTGTTTCAGCTCCATCCAGGTTAATACAAAAGATGCAAAGTCTCCATCCTTTTTTATGGCTGCATAGTATTCTATGGTATACATATACCACAGTTTATTACTTCATTCCTGGGTTGTTGGGTACTCGGGGTTGATTCCATGTGAATTCAGCTGTGCTGAACATTTTAGTGCAAATGTCCTTAGGGTAAAATGATTTTTTTCTTCTGGGTAGATACCTAGTAATGGAATTGTGGGATCAAATGGAAAGTCTACTGCAGGCTCTTTGAGGATTCTCCATACTTCTCTCCAAAGAGGCTGTATTAGTTTGCAATCCTACCAACAGTGTAAAAGTGTTTCCTTCTCTCTACAAGCATGCCAGGACGTGCAGCTTTGGGACAAGGAAAGCATTCTACCACTTTTTGACCTAATCCATTTTTGACCTTATGTTTGTTCATTCCAATCTTTTGCCATTTTACTTCTCAGTTTTCATCTGCTGTCTTAACTGCCTATGAAGCAAATGGAACGACACTTCTTATTTCTGTTTCTAGTGGCTGTGATGTCTTCTCCCAGGTGACGTCACTGAGCTTGTGGTCTTACTACAGCCCTCAATGTACCAAAATCTGGCTGGGCTCATGCAGAGGGGAGGGGCTTGCGTCTTCCTTTTTTGTTATGCTATGTTAGATGGAATGAGGCCATATCTACCTTGTACATTTTCGTATCTCATTGCCTAACATGATAGGTGTTTGATAATTATTTTTTTGATTGTTGTTGAATAGATGCCTAAGTGTTTTCAGCTCAATGTCTTATGGAATTTCAAAAAAATAAAAAAACAATTTTTTTAGTTCTTATATATATTTTTTTACTACCTGTCAGATGTGTATCCATAGAGATAAGAACAAAGGACATACTTTCATGGTTTCTAGAGAAAGGTGGGAGCAGATAACTGGGTACTCAGGGCAAATTGTTGAGTTGGGATGAGGCTGTGTACACATCTTTAATACTGGTCTATATTCCAGTCACACCACATTATCTTCAGTTTTTTGATTATGCCATTCTCCTTAAACTTTTAGGCCTCTGTTCATACTGTTTCCCCCCTGGTAATCTCCTTCCTCTTTTCTGTTTCATGAACTTTTCTTTCCTGCCCTACTTTTCTTTTTGCCAGTAGCATTTATCACTTTCTAATCTAACAAGTTACATAATTTATTATTTTCATCGTCTGTTCTCTCATCCTCTTACTAAAATGTACACTCAGTGAGAGCAGGGATCTTTGTTTTGTTTACTGATCTGTCTTAAGCACCCAGAATATTGCTTAGAAAATGCAGTAAATATTTGTTAAATACGCAAGTAGATCCTTCAAGGCTCAATTCAAATGTCATTGCTTCAATGACGCCTTCCATGTCCAACCTCTACTCTCTTTATTCTTCTGTGTTACCGTGTTACCATAGCACATTGTTTATACAGTAGAACCTGTGTAAGTTGACCACCCAAGGTATGAGTCAACAAACTGGTCAACATACAGAGGTAGCTAATGTAAGAAACTAGGCTTCCTGTACTGATGCATTCATGTGGTGAATATCTGGTTTATGAAAATTAGGTCAACTTCAAGAGGTGGTCAACTTTTAGAGGTTCTACTGTATTTATAGTATAGCACTTAGCTCATTCTATAAAATTGCTTTATATTTCAAAATGATAATAAAAATAATATAACCAAATAAATCAGAAGATTTGACTGAGGCACCAAGTTGCAGTCAGTATGAAATTCCAAAGTGAGTTTCTTGACGCTTAAAAAAACTCACCCACCTTGCAGATATTGAAGAATCAAGAGAATGGAGATGAGAAGTTTGATGAGGATTTCTTTCTTTCTTTCTTTTTTTTTTTTTTTTTTCTTTTTTTTTTCTTTCTTTCTTTTAGTGGATAAATGAGAATTTATTGATATGGGGGCACTATTCTGTGATTTAGAGCACCTGGAGCTGTTCCTCATATGCCATTGGAGTAGCTCATTGAAGCTTGGAACAAATAATGACCTGGCAGACTGTTAAGAAATGGATCAAAACATTTAGAGATGTTTGCATGACTGTGTTTGAGGATTTGTTTTGCAAATGCTGGGCTGAGTGCCCCGACCCCACCTTGAGGAGCATGGAGAGTGCTTCTAACTTCAAATCAGGTCCAGAGGGGTTCCACAGAGACCATGTGAAGATGTGTGTCTCTGGCAGTTAGGAAGACACAGCTGCTTTCTGAATCCTCCTTGGAAATTGTAAAGGCAAAGGCAGGCTGGCCAGCTGCTGAACTGGCAGGAGCAAGGGATCACTCCTTGAGTGAGTTGGGGAGTTTCCCTTGAAGCAAATGTGAGCCATGTGGACTGAGCCGGTCTGGAGTCATTTAAAATCCTTCCCAAGAGTGCTGCCCAGAGGGGAGACAGAGGACACAGAGGAAAGAGGTTGGCAGCCAGAGGCAGATGAGTAGTAGTCAGATATTCCTAATTTTATTTTCTGAGGGGGCTCTCTGAAGAACCCAGGCAATTGTTAGAAAGAGTTATCTTTAAAAATTATCAGACCTCCAAAGCAAGAACCTGGCCCCAAACCTCAGTCAAAATAAGAGCTTCCTACTCCCTTTTACTTTTCCTCCATCCCACTTTCTTTTCCTCTGGCAGAGTCAGAAACCAGATCAACAAGCTGGGGGAGGGAACTGCTGAAGACTAGAGAGGCAGTAGGAGCAAGGGGAAAGGGTGAGGCCAGCCTGGGAGAGGATTTAACATTAGATCGGGTTAGAAGTTATGTACTTTTATTTATTTATTTATTTATTTTTGCAGTTTTTGGCCAGGGCTGGGTTTGAACCCACCACCTCCAGCATATGGGGCTGGTGCCCTACTCCTTTGAGCCACAGGCGCTATCCCGAAGTTATGTACTTCTTATGTGGGACTGGGCTTCCTGATTTCTAAATTGAGATAGCTTTATGGCCTAAAGTGACCAGAATGCTTTTTTTTTTTTTTTTTTTTAATTACCTATGAGTAGTCAGAAAGGTTGCTGTGATATTGAGATTTCCCCCACTGTATAAATTTTAGAGTGACAGTAGAAGTCAAAAATAATGGTGCTTTGTGATTACGTCCTGTGAGTATTCATGTTTTGGTGACAGTAAATCATCATGTTAGGTAATGTTTACTGGGGGTCTAGTGTTTTTTAAGCACTATGCTAAATATTAACATATTTGCCTCATGATTCCAGCCAATAATCCCTTGTGGTAGGAACTTTTATTATCCTCTTTTGTTCAGAGGAAAACTGAAGTTGAAAGAGATTAAATAACTTTTCTGAGATTTACACACCAGTGAGAAGTGGAGTTAGTATTTGAACCCAGGTTGTCTTACTATGCTTTATTCTTTACTAGATTCCAATTTCCTCCGACATAGAGCCCTATTCATGTTCATTCGTGTATTCCTTGTGTACAGCCCAAGGCCTGGCATTCAGTGCTTGACAAATTTTAATTAATGAATGGTACCTATATACTGTTGATAATATTTCACAGTAATACATAAAATTTAGCAAAATATAGTAATAAGGAGCTTAGCCTCTGGAGTTGGTGGATATGGGTTTGAATCCTGGTTCAGCCTCTTCACAGATGTTCTGTCTTTGGGAAAATTGCTTAATCTGTCTGTGCCCCAGTTTCCTCATTTGAAAGATGAAGAAATAATACCTACACCATAGTAGATGGTGAGGACCAAATAAGGTAATAAATATATGAGGTCTGGCAATTAAGTTTGTGAACTTGCCATTGTATGCTTATGTTGGCAGCACTGTAGATACAACTTGGTAAGGTTTTACAACTTTGGTATATCAGTGTCTCATGGTTGTAGTTGTGTTCACATGTGGTGGTGTCTTGCTGAGTGGAGTTCATTATTGTTGTTGCGTGTTTTTGTGTGCCTTTGTGAGAATGTTGGAGCTTGACTTAGAGCAACAAACAAATATTGAATTTCTTGTTAAACTTGGCAAGAGTGGAAGTGAAATCAGGGAAATGTTTGTCTAAGTTTATGGAGATAATGCCATGAAAAAAATGGCAGGGTACAAGTGGACTAAATGTTTTTTTGGAGAGGAGACAAAGCATTGCTGAGGGAGAGGGGTCAGAGTAGCCAATAACAAGCAGAATTGCCAAAAACATGGCAAAAATTCATAGCTGATGTGCATTACAATCATCAGCTGACTGTGAGAAGCATAGAAGACTGTGTAAGCATTATTAGAGAAACAGGAAAATCTTACCTGAAAATCATGGCTAACAACTCATGGCTTTTGCATCACGACAATGCAACCAGCTCACACAGTGCTGTCTGTGAGGGAGTTTTTAGCCACTACACAAAAAACTGTATTGGAACACTTTCCCTACTTACCCGATCTGGCCTCCAAGGACTTTTTTTCTTTACATGAAGATAAAGGAAATATTGGAAGGAAGATATTTTGATGACATTCAGGACATTAAGGGTAATACAGTGATAGCTTTGATGGTAATTCCAGAAAAGGAGTTCTAAGATTGCTTTGTAGGGTGAATATGTGCAGATGTCAGTGCATAGTCTCCCAAGGGGAGTACGTCAAAGGTGACCATAATGATATTCAGCAATAAGGTATGTAGCACTTTTTCTAGGACAAGTTGCAAACTTAATTGTCAAACTTAGTAAAGTACCTAACAGTGCCTTGCATTTAGCACACAATAAAGGTACTTGCCATGGCATGTGGCTCAAAAATGTGATGACATTTACTTATTTGGGTTTTGTTTTATTTTACATTTATGAATTAGCAGAGGTAAAGTTTGGTAATAGTAAGAGACCCAATCCTAAGCAAAATTGTGAAGTAGATTTGAAGCTTTTTACAAAGCCACATGTTTCATTCCCTTAGGAATCATGCCAGCTGTGCCCATGCTGGCTGGATGCTCCTGTGTTAGCTTGCCACTCTGTTGTTTCTGTGAACATTGACTCCCCTTGTAAGGTGTGTGTTTATAGTGGGTCACTGTGCTTGTTACTAAATCTGCTTATTTGTTATTATAATTATATAATTTTTCTTTTTTTGAGACAGAGTCTTACTTTGTCACCCTTGGTAGAGTGCTGTGGTGTCACAGCTTACAGCAACCTAAAATTCTTGGGTTCAAGTGATCCTCTTGCTTCAGCCTCCCAAGTAGCTGGGATTACAGGTGCCCACCACGACACCCAGCTATTTTTAGAGGCTGGGTCTTGCTCTGGCTCAGACTAGTCTTGAACTCCTGAGCTCAAGCAATCTACCCATCTTGGCCTCCCAGAGTGCTAGGATTACAGTGAGCCACTGCACCTGGTGTATAATATATAATTTAATTAAATTTTATTTAAGTGAAGTGTGAGTTCCAAGAGATTACAGGACTTTTACAGTTATCTCCTTGCCTTGCCTTTCTCTCTAATGGGGCACTCTGTCCTCATGCTTTCTTCCCTTTGTCAAGAGAAAAGAACTGATTAAACCATTCATACTCAGGCATGGATGACTCCCGCTCCTCTTGGGGTCAACTGCATTTTAATGGTGATTTAATGTTCTAGATAGAGAAAGAAGGATCTAATTTTGGAAGTTGGGGAGGGTGACTGATTCCTCCTGTACAGAAATGTGTCATAAATCCTCCTTGATCCCTTTCAAATAGGGGCTATTTGTTATAATTGTGCATCCTGTCAGTGTGCTCATTCTCACCTCTGGCCAGAGTAACTGTATGCTAATGGTCTAGCCAGCATTGGTCTTGTTCTTCGGAGTGATGCAGTATGCATTACAGTTAAATTTGGAAGCAGAACCTATGGTACAACTTCTCTAGCCCACAGAATATGGTGTCATTCTTTTGTGGCCAAACTCTAGGTCCATAGATACAATACTTAAGGTTGTCTATGATAGTGTGAATTCTCCTCTGGCAATATGTGTTTTTTATTTATCTTTGCACACTGCCTTTGTAAGTGTTTATGGAACAAAAGACTTGATTCTCACTTTATGTGTATTCATTTCCACTTAGTGAAGAACATGATACAGTTGGAATCATACAATTGGAAGGGACTTAGAGAACTTGTAGTCGAACCACCTCATTTTATACATAAGAAAATTAAGCACGAGAGATAAAGTAAATTACCTAATGTCATACAGTGAATTAATACCAGAACTAGACTTAGAACTGAGGACTTCTGACTATTAACCTGGGGCTCTTTTGTTCTCTAGTATTTATATTTGAAAATATACCAATAATACCCAACATTGAGTATTTATTATATTCCAGATGTTATTAATAACTCTGTACATTTATTAATACATTTGATTCTCACAATAACCCTACAAAGTGGGTACTATTATTGCCCTGTTTTACAAATGAAGAATGTAAGGCAAACAGAGGTTAAATAATTTCTGTGTAGTCAAATGATAGAGTCAGATCTTGAAATCAGTAATTATGGCAGAATGTGTTCTGGATAGATAAAGCTTTCTTTGCTTCATCTTAATTTTTCCAGCCTACATCTTTTAGATATTTGGGAATTGACTCAATAATTTTCTTGCACATAGAGAGTGTCAGTCTTGGTAATCTTATGATTTGCCTTAAATGAAAGTTACCTTGTGTTGGTGTTCAGCTGTATCCTGAACCTCAGGTATGCATCTGGGCATCTTAGTTAAGATTATTCAATAATCCTTGCCTTTCTGAATGCTTGTACTTTTTCAGAGGTGATCATCTTTTACAAATAAGAAAAGTAGTGTTAATCAACAAAAAAGGAACAAACAATCCCCTCTATCACTGGGCAAGAGACATGAACAGAATCTTCTCTGAGGAAGACAGACAAATGGCTAATAAACATATGAAAAAATGCTAATTGTCCCTAATCATCAGAGAAATGCAAATCAAAACTACCCTGAGATATCACCTAAGCCCAGGAAGAACAGGCCACATCATAAGTCCCAGGGCTGCAGATGCTGGCGTAGATGTGGAGAGAGGGGAACACTTTTACTCTGTTGGTGGGACTGCACACTCATAGAGCCTCCTTGGAAAGAAGTATGGAGAATCTCCAAAGAACTCAAATTAGACCTACCATTTGATCCTATAATCCTATTACTAGGCATCTACTCAGAGGAAAAAAAAAATCATTCTATCACAAGGACATTTGCACTAGATTGTTTATCACAGCTCAATTTACAATTGCCAAGATGTGGAAACAACCTAAATGCTTACCAACCCAGGAATGGATTAACAAGCTGTGGTGTATGTATACCATGGAATACTATTTAGCCATAATAAAGATGGAGACTTTACATCTTGTGTATTAACCTGGATGGACTAGAAACACATTCTCCTTAGTAAAGTATCATAAGGATGGAAAACTAAATACCTAATATACTTAATACTAATATGAAGCCAGTAGACAATCTAATACACGCCCACATAAGAGAAAGACTCAATTCAATTCAAGTTTGGGGGAGGGATAATAAGGGAGGGGAGGGAGGGAAGGGGATTGGTGTTTTCCCACTTAATGGGTACAGTATGAGGGTACATGACACACTTTTTGGGTGCGGGACTCAACTACAAGAGGGACTCTAACAAATGCAAATATTATAACCTATTTGTATCCTCATGTTAACAAGAAAAAAACAAAAAAAGAAAAATTCATGGTGATATAACATGAACTATGGCTCCCTCCTTGAACTCAACACAGAAGCTGTGACATGAAGCATGCAAAAAGTTGTTGGATAAGAGAAAAGGATATAAAAATTTTGACAAATCACTGGGGAAAAAGAAAAATGAGCCCCTTTATGGGAAACAATGGTGGCCCAGAGCAGAAAGCTGGCAGTCAAGGAGAAGGAAGAGGTAGAAGAAAACTTTTCTTTCTTTCTTTCTTTCTTTCTTTCTTTCTTTTCTTTTTTTTTTTTTTTTTGAGACAGCATCTCATTATGTCACCCTCAGTAGAGTGCCTATGGAGTCACAGGTCACAGCAGCCTCAAACTCTTGGGCTTAAGCAATTCTCTTGTCTCAGCCTCCCAAGTAGCTGGCACTACAGGCACTGCCACAATGCCCAGCCATTTCTTTGTTATAGTTGTCATTGTTTAGCTGGCCCAGACCAGGTTCAAACCCAGCAGCCTCAATGTACGTGGCTGGTGCCATTACCATGGGCACCAAGCCAGGAAAACTTTTTAGTTGTGCCATTTCTTTTTCTCCTCCACATTGCCCTGGGTAGGTCATGACCTGTACTGTCATCAAAGAAAATTTATGGTACCAGTCCAGCAACTGGTGGGAGTAGGGGAGTGACATCAGGGTGGTACTGGAGGCAGGCTAGGGATAAAAGCCAGAAGTCTTCATGCTGCCCTACCTAAGCCCACTGCAAAGGCTCGGTAACAGGCAGGACCAGGGCAGGGGTTCCCTGTGAGACATGGTTATTTGGTGCCTGAAACACCAGTAGGAAATGGTCAAACCTAGAGTTTAGTGCCAGACGTTCTCCACTAGAAGACAATTTCCCCTCTCTTATACTCCCTAAACTCACAAGAAGAGGAACAAGTTAGGGCCTGGCCTTTAGCTCCTCTCTTTCGTGTAGACATTACTGGTCAGGTTTCCCCGAGGGGTTGGTTCTCTCTAGAGCAGTTGGTTCTCTTTAGAACCAACTAGACTTCTCTTTAGAACCAACTGCTCTAGAGGAACATGAAATACTAGCAGGAAATACTAGAGGAATAAAACCACTGTGACAGAAGTCCCAGTTGTGGTGGTTTTACAGATCACTCTTATCAGTTTTTAAAGAATTAGAGGACATCTTCATCTTAAATAAGCTTAAATTAATATTGACTTCAAAACTGGATCAAAATGGTATGGGAGGGGAAAAATTACAGATCCATTTTACTTATGCACATGTTTTAAAATAGAAGAAAATTCTATTTTTTTCTTTCCCTTCCCCCCTCCTCTCTTATTTATTTTTTAGAAAATTCTAAGTGCAATATGAGCTAACAAATACCTGACATTACTATGAATAACAACATTACAACAAGTAGGATTTATCTACGGCATGCAAAGATGGTTTAATAGCTGAAAAAACTATCAGAGAAATTCACCACACTAAGACTAAAGGAGAAAAATTATGTGACAATTTCAATTTATATGAAAAATTTTGATGTAATTTAACATCCTTTAAGAAAAAAACCTCCAGGGAGTGAGATTAAAGATGGCGGCTGAGTAACAGCTTCCCTGTAACTGGGCCTGGCGAATCTGGGGAGACAAGACTCCAGACATCTCTGGCCAGTGGGACCTGCCTACAATCATCCCTTTGAGGACACAGAGAGCCAGCAAGGGATTTCTGGACCCCAGGAGGAAGACAAAAACAGTGGAAAACTGGCAAGTGGCTGCGTGGGTTTGATCAACCTAATCACGCCGGCAACCGTGAGTACAAGCAGCAGTGAGACTGCAAACCAGAAAGGCCTTACCTGTGAACTTTTTTGGTGTTCTTGGACTTGGC
>CAUYPK010022262.1:0-30107 GCA_963574355.1 Loris lydekkerianus
GATTTTTTTTTTTTTAAGGTTAGAATATATGGTTATGCAGCCTTAAAGAAAGATGGAGACTTTACCTCTTTCATGTTTACATGGATGGAGCTAGAACATATTCTTCTTAGGAAAGTATCTCAAGAATGGAAGAAAAAGTACCCAATGTACTCAGCCCTACTATGAAACTAATTTAGGGCTTTCACATGAAAGCTATAACCCAGTTACAACCTAAGAACAGGGGGAAGGGGAAAAGGGAGGGGATTGAGGGGGGAGGTGGGTAGAGGGAGGCAGACAGATGGGATCACATCTGTGGTGCATCTTACAGGGATATATGTGAAACTTAATAAATGTCTTAGCACAATAACTAAAAAAACTCCAGGAAGGCTATGTCAACCAGTGTGATGAAAAAGTGTTAAACAGTTCATGAAGCTAGTGTATGATGCCCCATGATCATATCAATGTACACAGCTATGATTTAATAATAAAAAAAAGAGAGAAATAGCTATAAGAGTTGTTGCATTTTTGTGTATACTATAGTCACTTTAAAAATACCATGCTTGTTATCAATTCATTATTCAAAAATAACCCATTAACTATGGTTTATAGGATATATGTGGACTGGTCACTAAAGATTTTCATTTATGAAAATTAGAATTATAGTGTGAAAGATGATTGCAGTTGGTACCATGCAGAACAGCTAAAACTCTGTACTTTAGTTCATTTTGTTTATGTATCTATAACAGAATACCACAGACTGGATAAATTTTTTTGAATGAACAGAAATTTATTGGCTCATGATTCTGGGTTGGAAAGTCTATGATTGAGTGGTTGTCAATTGGTGAGGTTCTTCTTGCTGAGTCATAATATAGTGGAAGACATCACATAGTAGAAAAGTGAGAGAAAGAAAGAATGTAAGAGAGGGCACACCCATTCTCATAATAACAGTGTTAGTCCATAAAGGCAGAGCCTTTGTGACAGAAACATCTTTTAAAGGTCTCACCTCCTAATATCATTTCAAAGGCACATCAAAGTCCACATGAGATATGGAGGAACCAAACAATCAAACCATAGTTCTCTGATAGCAAATTCTCAGCCTTTCTGGTCTTTAGAACCAGAGGACAGAATGCATGTTAACTGAAGTTCCTGGAAAGTTCCCCAGTCTTTACTGGGGAATCCCAGTAAAGATAATGCAAAAAAGAGTGAGCTCCATATTTGTGTTTATAAAATTTTTGGAAATCTTTGGTTGACCATGGAACCATGCATATATGATATAAATTCATTGAAGATAAAATATCTGATCTTTGATATAAGCTTCATTCAAGAGACAAGGTTTGATGTTTAAATCTAACCATGTTAACAGCTCACTAAAATAAAAATCAGAGCAATATCACAGAATTCTGGGTCTCCACAACATCACAATAACCATGATCAGGATATAATCCAGGAAAATATTACTCATTTTCTAGAAAGAAAAATACAATGAATAGAGACCAACACTGAGATGAATCAGATGTTGTAATGAGAACTCAAGAATTTAAAATAGGTTTTATAACTAAACTCAATAGAAATTATAATCTGAATGAATAAAAAGGTGGGGAATGTAAGAAAACAGTAGAAAATGTAAAAAGGAGGCAAATGAAAATATTAGAACTGAAAATTACTATCTCTAAAATAAATATGTCACTGATTGTGTTTAGTAGTAGAGAGGAGGTGAAGTAGAAAAGAGTCTGCAAATGTTGAACTAGGTCACTAGATATAGTCTAGTACAGAGATCACTTTTTTTTTAATTGAATTCTATTTTTATTAAGGTTAATATGAGGTTACAAACAACTAGATTATATTATTTCCATTTGTTAGGTAGAATCCTTCTTGTAGTTGTGTCCCACACCCAAAAGTTTTGTCATATACCCTTACATTGTGCCCATTAAGTGGGAGAACACCAATCCCCTCCCTTCTTTCCCTCTCCTTCCTCCTTTTTACCCCCCCAACTTGAATTGAATTGAGTTTTTCTCTTATGTAGGCGTATGTTAGATAGTCTATAAAGTGAATTCTTACAGCATAACAGTTTCACTAGCCTTGGATCCTTTCTGAGATAATGATATTAGATTGATCATTCTCTCCAATAACATGACCCTTAATGTTATGTTAAGAGCAAAAGGTTTAAAACTCTGTTAAACAAACAAACAAAAAACAACACCAATAAATTTTTTCATCCTTTATATTGTGGTAAATGTGATTAGTTTTATATGGCAACATTTTAACAACCTGAAAAATATCCGCCAATTTTTATTCCTCAACAAATCTTTAGTTCTGAATTAGGGGATAATGTTCATATTAAATATCATTTTGATGAGCTTTTCAGTTATGGTATGATCATCATTGGTTCAAGTTCCTATTTGTTCATTATGCTTGGAGCCTAGCTGACTCAGTCAGTGTTTCTCATCTAATTCCACAAAGACTTACTTATAAAGTAAAAATGACAACTTTTAAAATTTATAATGAAAGACACTAAACTTAGATAAATTCTCCTGTGCTGTTTTGTTTCCTAGTGTGAAGATCACTGAAGAAAACAAATGAAAATAAAATTTATGAGCAGAACCAGGGTACAAATGTGGTCTTTGAGAGATTTTCATGAAGAAGCACAGACTAATAAAATTCCTTTCTTCAAAAAATATCATTATATTACTTTTTGAGATAAAATTGTCACTTATTGCTGTTTGCTTTTTTTAGCATGGAAATTTATTAATATTTATTTATTTAATATTTTATTAACTTATTAATATTTATTTAATGTTTACATTGTACTATTGATATAAAAGTTATCCAAAGGCTTCCATTTTCTTTGTATTTTCTGTAAATTGCACATAGATTTCAAAAGAATACCAAATTGAGTATAAAAGAAGCAGGATCAATACCTTAGAATCAGCACATTCTCTCCCCCTAAAAGCATAGAAATTGCAGTGAGTAAATTCCGACTCCTCAATTCCTTGTCTTCTGGATTCAGTAATGCTACCTGACTTACAAGCTGCACCTGATTTCTAACATTCTTTTTCTTCAATCCTTCCTCAACATAAAAGCCTCGGTTAATTTTGTGGCAGTGTGGCCCCTTGTAATAAGTATGCATGCATTTATATGTGTTGATTCCCTGATTTTACCTGTTCTCTAAATCACTTTATAATAATAAAAGATCCTCTCATTCTTCTCACATTCAATCTGATATTCCCCTTAAAGACCTGGGCCTGTGATAGCTATTCCTGGAGTCTTATAGAATTAAAAATACTTTTATTTCTACAGTTTTAAGTGAACATTTTCCTGTGATAGAATCAAGACAGCAGCAAAACCTAAAAGCACTTTTATCTTGTTTAATTTTGGTAGAGCTTTATTCTACATGACAAGCTAATTATCTGCTTCCCTTTATTTTTGACCAAATGAAAACAAAATAGAGATTACCCGTTTGAAGAATAGCAATTTCATATCACATTTTAACTCACAGTAACCCTAATGAATTCTTGTTATTGAATTGATTGATGATCAATTTTTTGAGTCAGAGAAGCAGTTCAAAAATAGTTCTACTTACAATTACTTCCCTAAATCTCCATTGCCATCATTTTGATCATTTAGGCTTTTTTTTTTTTTTTTTTTTTCTAATTTTCTTCTAGTAAGAGATGAGTCTTTTTACACAAAAATAATGGCCTGCTTTATCCTAATAAAAAAAAGTTTGCATTTTGGAGGCCTGGGTATGATAATGATGGGGACTAAATTAAATATGCACTACCCATGTAAATAGCCAACATTTCTTCTATATTCTCCTCATATTATACGCTGAGCAGTCACGAAGACTAGATTTTTCATGGGCCTGTCAAAGTGAACTTGAACAGTAGGAAACCAGAAAAGCTCTAACCACAGTGGTATTTTATACACCATGAGTAGTTTAAGATTAAAAATGTAGTTTTATCTCAGTGTGAGGTCAGTGTTAATAACTACTCCTATTCGAGGGAAGCTTCAAGAATGGTATAATTGAAAGTTGCCCAATTGTGCATGAACTAACCTAAATTTCGAGTAGCACAATTCATCTTAGTCAGTATTTCACTTAAATAACAAAGTTTCAGTAAAGCAGCAAGCATCTTCACTTCATGTATTATCAACTTTGATGCCTTGAATGTGTTTCTGCTTTTACAAACAATGGTACATGTAAATAGCATTCTGACAGATACTGATTACAAAATCAGGCAGGCAGAAAAAGTCATTTATGGTTAAAAGAACAGCAAATGTTACAATTCTTGATCTTCAGCAAAACAATAATCATTTTACCTACTGCTAAGTGATCCATTGTCATACATTTTTTACAAGTCAATTTTTCATGGTTCTTTTGATTTTTTTTTTTTTTTTTTTAACCAAAGCAATATTCTTTTCAAATATCTTCATGTACTCTTTTCTTCTTATTGAGATCTTATCCATTAAACTAATTTTATTGGAACAGCAAGTTCACTAAAAATGAGAAATACAGCTTCCATAATTGTATATTAGATATGAATGATACTCCAAGGCCCATCCATGATCCATGGGGGTGTGTATTGTAAAATTTCTTTTGACTTTTGAGAGATAACTGGGCGGGGAGGGATAAAATAGAGTCTTCTCCATTGTTCCTTGCAGTGGGATTTAGCCTTTGATCTGTTTCTCTTTGATCTACTTATCAGAACTTAAATCTAGACCCTAGCATCATTTAGGTACCATCTGCAAATTTCTATAAAGTAGAAGTTAACACATGTCGACATTCATGACATCATTTAATGTCTCTCTTTAGACTATTCAAGATTATTCTAAAGTTATTATTTGTCAGGAAAATTTAGATTTATTGTACATGCATTTCCAGAATGTATAATTTAAGGTACTTTTTAACTCCACAGGGCTAGGTCAACTCTAACATTCAGGCTATTGTTCAAAATTGTCACATGTATATTCTTAAGCAAAAATTTCTTATTAGATATTCAAACGTAATATGCAGGCTGCAGTCTTGGCATGATCATTCTTGTGCCCATCTGTCATCATTATTTTGCCCATTTGTTTTGTGATATGCCAAGATGAACTAGAGACAGAAGCCAACAAAGGTCTGAACGAGTGATCTAGTCTTCAGGGCATATCACTAAACTCTTTTTCCCCTATAAAATGTTTTTTAATGGTAAAGAAATCAGTGAGAACTTACTTTTTTAGAGACTTTACTAATACTTGTCTTCAATCAGTAAAAAATTATGAGTAATAAAATTTTGCTTAGGTTTTTGCTTTAGTGAGGTTCATATCACATAGCCAGATTTACAACTTGTGTTTTTAAGACCTACGTTGGAATGTAAAAGATTGTTTTTTTGTAATCTCTGATACATTAGAAATTGTTATCACAATAGTTTAGTAGGTTAGTACATAAGGATACCCACTTTAATAAGAGAATGAGTCAAGTCTGAAAGAACTATTAATGCTGAGAGTCCTTATTCAGAAAATTAAAGATCCATGCTAAGCAGTGAAGGTGATGAAAAAAGTCAAAAAACTTAAGTTCAAGGATAGAACCAAATTATGGATCAAAAAGTGCCTCATTTTGGGAATGAGCTAGGAATTTAGGTGAATTTTTCTAAAATGTATTTTCATTTTGATGGCTTCAGTGCATAAAGTTAAAAAGTTTTACACACTCCCATCAGGGTAAGTAGTTATTAATTGAATCCATTCAAACTTCATAAAATTCCAGAAACTGCCACTCTAGGCACTGATGATTAAACTAACTGAACAACTGAATAATCTGGAGAAAAATTGTCCTCCTTTCAGCATTTTGCCCCATTAGCACGATACAATCTAGATAGTAAACTAATTATTAAGTTATATTTGGAGTAAAAAGGTAAAACATCCACGACTTTTTCCCACTTTTAAAACTTTTAAGGCTAATTCATGTGGCATTAAACTGTCAAAAAAGCTTCCAGGAAGTGGATACAGGTGAACAAAAATTTAAGAGGCAACATCTTTGCCTTCCAAGACTCAAAATAATCATTTTGCAAAGAAAAACTATGTCCTTCCTGATATTCCCACCTTTTCTCATCCCTAAGTATATGTTGAAACACTAAAATCCCTCCTTGAATTTACAAAAACAATAGCCAGGATTGGTTATTCTAAGCCTGGACTATAAACCTACATACTGAAGTAAAACCTTTTTCTCTAGTGAGTTCCTCCCCTTAAATGCAATGGCAGACTCTAATTTTTTCTGCATATTATCTGAAAGCAAGTGATTTCAATATGGGTTGAAAGTCTCCGTGGGTGAAGCTGAATCTCAATAAGTTTGGTTTCCTCTACAGTCTTATGTATTTTATCCTATACATTAAAAAATATTGTTATTATAAAGGGTCCATAGCATTTATGGGACTGCCAAAAAGATCTAAGAGATAAAAGATTAGAAAGACATGGCCTAGAGCCTAGAAAGAATATAGATTCTATTGGGTGAATGCTCTCCAAAATATGGCATTTAAGACATGTATTTGATGCTGAAATAAGATGAATACCAAATAAAACAAATAGTGAAATAACAATTGATTATGTTTTTCAATCTGTCAATAGAAACAGATCATTAATAACTTATATAGACTATGTGCCTCATTGTTAAATCTGGGGCCCATAATCAAATCCATATCACAACACACTAAAAACAAAGCTAGCAAACAATATTTCTTCTCGTCATTATGATCACAATTAGGACCATGTCCCAGATAATCTCACTGAGTATGTGAATTACCTATGGAAAAGACCCTAAAATAAATTAAAAGATCATTTTTTGATACTTTTTGCAGCCAAATATAAGTAAGGAAAATTAAAAATTCATGTAGAGACAAATTGTAAGAAAGTTTTGATGCATAAATTATGTGAAGGGCATTTGCAATTGTGTGCCCTGTACTTCTTTTGTAGTTCAGAGATATTTCATCTTTTATTTTTGCACTACTTAAAATTCCATTCTATGAAATATTAGGCCACTGTTTTAGGAAATACAGAAGTTTATGATTTGGTTTCTTGACTGTGATACATGCTTTCACACCTTTAAAAATATATCAGTCAACTTTACTTTCTCTAGAGTTTGACTTTATGTTTATCTTCCATTAAAGGCAACGGCTTCAATTTACAAGAAATCTAATGGAGATTCTTTTTTATTTTATACAGGAAAAAAAGATTCAGTTTTACTGGGCAAGTTTTGAATCCTTATAAGACTTAACAAAGGCCAAAAATCTTACATAAAAGTGATCTCTATAGTCACTTACATGTTAAAACAAATCTAAATAAGGCTTCACTATAATCATCAGGGATGAAGTATTTTTATTACAAAAAGCTCAGAGTGCATTAGTCAATTAGTTATCTTTCTGATGGTTAGTGCCTCTTCAGTGTGCCATTTGTCATGGCATTTATCCAATATGGTACTTCATATGGATAATAATGAAGGAAAATAAAACTACACATCTAAACTCTCCTTGTAACTAATTACATTGCCAAATTTATAGATAATGAGAAAATTCTCTGAGCTTTTAAAACATTGTGACATGGACTATCAAGTTTGTTTGTGTTTTTTTGGCTTGTTGTCTCAACAAACATTATTTTTACAAGTATAGTTTCACACAATCAACAAATCGCAAAGACAATCCTGAGCCTGTGTTTGGAAGCATAACATTTTTTAAAAGCCAGTATAAAATGATTGATTGCTCGTCTTCAGAGAATAAAATATTGTCAGCTAGATTAAAAGAAATATATGTCCAATATTACAGGACACAATATGCAACCAAAGTTAGTAGTTAGTAAAGCTTCCTGTATATGAAGTCAGAAACCCGTGAAAATTTCTTTTTATATAGAAATTAACCTCAAAGACACATGGGTACTTTGTAAATCCTTGAGTCTGTACTGGTGTGACCATCCTTCCCTCAAGAATTTGGAAATAAGGATAAGTATATTATACATTGAACATTATAATATGAAAACAGAAAATAATTGATCAGATTATGAGAAGTCACTTTGATGGGTCATAGTTTCATTTAGTGTTCATATGATTATGAAAAATTTGTCTATTTTTCCAGTTACTCAGGCTAAGGATGTTGGAGTCATCACTTCTTTTTTGCCTACATTTTACTTACATTTCACCTCCCACCCCACAGAAAATCCTACAGACTATCATGAAAATCATCACCACTTCCACTACCTTCACTTTTTCCCAAAGGAAGGAATTCCTCTTGCTAGGATTATTGCAAAAGCCTCTTGACTCATCTTCCTCCCTTGCCTAGTGTCCCTTCAGTCTATTACCAACACAGCAGCCAAAGTAGAACTATCAAAATATTTATCAGGTCATATCGTTCCTCTTCTCACCCTCCCCAAAGTCTTCCAAGTCACTCGAAGAGAGGCCAATGTCTTTAGAAAGACTGAAATTGCCCAGGGGGACCTCATACAAGTCACACCCTGCTTACTGCCCCATCTCATCAGTTTTCATCTCATCTTCTGCTGCACATCTCTTTCCTCCCTCTGTTCTGGTCACATCGGCCCTCTTGCTATTCATGAAATTAGAAAGGCCAACTCCTATCTCAGAATGGCATACCTGCTATTCCCTTGGCTTGCAGCATTTTATTCCTTTTAGATGCTTGCCATGCTCCCTTACTTTGTTTAAGCTTGATTCAAGTGCCTTCTTCTCATTAGGGGATTCCCTAAATGATTCTAAGTGGTATCCCAAACAATCTTGTCTCTTCTTCCCAACACTCCAATTCATCTTCTTTACTACTTTGCCTCCACCGCACTTCCCATCTGTCCTCTCATATGCTTTACTTATTTTGTTTATGTTTATCCATGTTAGAAAGCACTTTTAGAATATAAATATTAGTTTATTTTGTTCATTGCAGTATCCCTACACCCAGAAAGTACCTTGCATGGGGGTAGAAGTTCAATAATTATTTACTGAATGAGGAATTAAATATGGGAATAAGTGAATTACTAGAGGAAGATCTATAAAGGAACAGATTTGCAAATTCCTTGAAGATACAATATACTTTCATACCAAGACAAGCCAAGTTTTGTAATAAATTCATATATAGAGAGAGCAAGAGAGATAAGAAATAGCAACATGAAGAATCCTGACACACAATTTGCCAGTGCTCTCTGCTTTAGGAGAGAAGCCTTTGCCATGGACTTCAAGGATTTCCAGCCTTTTAGTGGGGGTAGTGAATTGCATTGTCAGCTTGCTGTCTTAGCTTAACGTCATTAACATTACATTCTTCTAATGACCCTTTTCTGTACTCACTTTCACCCAATCAGCTTCCATAGGGTCTGCTCACATGGTAGAAATGATCACACGAATAGGGCTTGTGATTCAGATGTGACTTTCTATGTAACAAATACTGTAAGAAAACATACTTATCATATGACATTTATAGAATAAATTTATGGAATTAATAGGCAAAATTCTTCTTTTATTAGTTTTTCATCCAAAAAATATCATGCTGTGAGGTGACCAACTATTTCAATTTGCCCAGAATTAAGAAGATCTCCAGATGCGAGACCTTCTGTGCTAAAACCAAAAAAGTATTGTGCAGATCAGGACAAGCTTGTCACACCAGCTACTAAGTGGCAGACAGTAATTTTTTTATTACTAAAAAATGCTAATAATTTATACATATATATATATATTCATTCCTTTTTTTTGGATACCTGAAAAAATCAGTTAATCTACTCCACTTACTGATAAGAAGTTAATTTTTATTTCTTTCTCTTCAGTGTATAATGACTTTTAATGAATGTTTACATATAATATTTACTCTAAGTAAGAATTTTGGACCTAGTAATGTTGCTCCAAATGAAAAAAAAATTGGGAATATAAGCATACTAAAATTTAATTAGATATGACAAAAGAGTTTATTGAGCATATATTATTTATCACATATGATCTGGAGCACTAAGAAGACATATGATATGTTTTAGAATATGGGCAGAACTCAATGGCCTACAAATGACTTCTTAGCTGCAGATTAAATTCTTTCCTTTTACCAGGACATCTGCCCATCAAGAACAGTTTATCAAGAGGGAAAAATGCTTTGCCCATATGTAACTCTTACCTTCCATGCCTTTTAGGGGGTAGATGAAATCGGCCATTATTTGTTTTTCTTATACTCAATCAAAAGTCTAACCCTTATAATTTTACATGCAAAAGACTTTTAATGGACTGTATGCATTTATTTTACGTAGAAGAATTGTTTTACTACAAGATTAAAGAGTTAAGTCCCCTACAGAGAGACAATCTGACACGGTAGAAACCAACCCATACTCTGCAGTCCCAGCCAAACTTCAGAAACTCGGGATCTTTGCCTGGTTACTTTATAGGTTACTTTAGTCTCTGCTGCAGGCAATTTAAGATGTTCTATTACTACCATGGCCTTTGGCCTTTGATAAAAATCATCTTCAGCCACATTAGTGTCCCGTTATCTTTTGGTGAGGCAAGAGAGCCAAAGTGTAAACAAACAAGAAAAAGACAATCATATGTCCTTATATATCCCAGCACTTAAAAACTTGAAAATATCTTCCTCAGCAACAAACCTGTAACAGCAGGCTTCAGGTAGAAAGTGCAGCTTTTCTTTAGATCTAGAGAGAAAGTTGCTTGTGCAGACTTATGTTAGAAATTCTTCATCCTACACATGATTAGAGATGACATGGTGAGAAGAGTCTTCAAAGCTAACACACTAGTAGCTATTTTACAATAATTATCTCGAGTTATTCTTTGGTTGTTTCTCCAAATGCTGAGTTCTAAATTGCAACCACCTGAGTTCTCAAAAGCTTCTGTGGAGGTTTCAGTCAGCAAATTAAGGGGCTAATGACAACAGTATTGACAGTATGTTACAGAGCTTAATTTGAATCTCTAGTTGAAAATAGGGCAGGGAGATAGCAAGATAGAAAGCTATTGAAAAGGATGTAAGGAATTTAAATAACATTTATGCTCAGATGAGTCCCCTCAAACAAAGAAACAAACACAAAACTGTCCAGAGTGGAACTTTCATCATCATTTCACTTACCAGTTTTAAACTAGAAGTCTTCTGGATATTACCCTAAAGTTCCTTAATCTTACTATATATCAAAAACAGAACTCATTCATCCTTCAATAATCTTTTCTTTTTGCTATAATTCCACTTTATCCTAATTAAATGAACTATATGTCATTTGGAACCAATTATTACCAAAACTTTAATTTGTGTAGTAACTTAGCAGTGAACTTGGCCAGTTAGTCCACAATGATTAGAGACAAGTTTAAGTTTAAGGACAAGTTTAAGTTTACCTTTTTTTCACCTTACTAAACAAGCAATAAGCGGTATAAATGTCATATGTAAATGTAAGGACTCAAGTAAGTGGACTCAACTGCCTAAAGGCCTTCTTAATTCCTCCCAGATTTGTGTCAAAGATCAATGGTCAATATAGTCTCCATGGAATAAAAATAAATAAAATCACCAATTAGAAAATCCCAAGTTTGAAGGTTTTCTGCACTCTGTAGTGTTTGGCTAGTGAAGGGACCCTAACAGGATTCAAGGGTTTTCCATATTACCATATAAATACGCGTGCTGTGTCCCAGTGTCATACATCTGTGATATTTTTCCTTCTGTATCATCACATCTACTGAGGTTTCAACCCCACAGACGGGTCTAGAATACATTCATCAGTGATGTCTATTCTACTTGTTAAAGAGCTATAACCTTATTGTTTCTTACCCCTTTTCACCGCCACTGCTTTAGTATAGCCTCGGATCATCTCTTATCCTTCAGCTTTATCCCAATCCAACCCATCACCTGCAGTGATAACACTTACTTTTCAAAAATGTCAATGCACTCATGTCTTGCTGCTTAAAAATCACTTTGTGATTTCTTGTTGAAAAATTTGAAAAATTCCAACCTCCGAACTGTGGGTCTGAAGGCCTTTCATAGTTTGGTTCTAATTCATTTCTCTGACATTATTTCCTACCCATCAGTGTTCTACTCATAATCTCCCTTTCAGCAAATGCCCACTCCTGCTGCTCAGTGGCTGTGCCGTGCAGTTGCACTCTGTCTTTCCTTTGTTCATGTTATCCTTACCACGTGCCCTAATTATCTAACAACCATGTACTTAAAGCCTACTTTGTGTGCAGTAGTGGACTGGGTATTAAAGATGCAGACTCAATTAAGATGTGGTGTTTTTTCTGAGGCGAGTTTACAATCTTAAGGAAACTCAAACACATAGAACAACAGTTATTCTACAATGTGAACAATTTTAATTTCTAATAAGGGCAGACGTAAATTGCTATGGGAGCCCATAAGAGCATCCATGAAAGAAAACACAGGTGAAAAGCAGTGACAACTTCCCAATATTTTTAAGTTTTAAAGAATAACTAGAAGATATTTATTAAATGCAGCTCTGATTTTCTAAGCCCTCAGCTGAGGAGAAATTTTGAAGTAGTTCAAATACAAGTGATGGATTCTTTCCCATTTGGACAGTTACCCACACTTCTAGACTGATGAAAACTTCATTTTCCAGTTTAGTGGGGTTAGTGAGTAGTGTGAGCTTCTTAAATGAATATTTTTCAGTTGAGATTTGGCAAAGCCTTGAATACAATGGGAAAAGAAACTTCTGTCAAGTGACCAATGGATACACAGAAAGAACTTTTATGATGGCAAAATAGTCATAAAGTTTCTCAGCTTTTATGACTGATAATCTGCAGGTACTGATTTGGCTACCATGCAGGGGACAATGATGTGGATTTAGATGAAAACTAGCAGTCTGTTTTGAGTGTATACTTCTTCACTTGTTACCTCCAGGTATTAGCCTATCTTCTTGAGCATGTTTCAGCCTTTTCCAGCAATGGACCTTATCAGATTTTTCTCCCAATTCCCCCAACTAAGTAATACCAACCAAATCTACCTGAGTGTGACTATTTTTCTTTCAAAGTCAGCATACAATGATGAATGGATGGATGGGTATACAGGTGACTGAACGGATAGAAACATGCGTGAACTACCATTTCTGGAATAATCTCTATTCTACTTCTTTCCACTATCATAGTTCTAATTCTCCCTGGGGTGATGGATAACTGACTTAATGTAGAAAAGAAATCAATGACAGAAATGTATGTAAACCTTTATTAAAGCCTCTATGGTTTATGCTCCTTTCTTTCCTGGTTTACTAGTAACAGTAATTCCTATTACTCCTTCAAGACTCAGTTAAATAATCCATCCTATGTAAAGTCCTCCCTACCCCAACAGACTTGATTTTTTTCTCTGTGTTAAAACCGTATTTTGTATGTACTCATAATACCAGTTATGACACCAAGAATGGGGACTTCGAGGACTATTTCTCATGTAACAATAGGTTTTCCATTGTTTAGTCTAATAGCACAAGACCATTTCAGTACTTTCACTTTGCTAGGGGATACTTTCTTCCAGGTAAGAACATATCCTCAATACCTGAAATAATTAGAAGTGTGCTTTTATTTCCAAATGATTACCACCCTGTCTTCTTAATCAGAGCACAGTGAGCTTAATTTTATCTGACTGTTTGACCCATGGTCATCATTTAGAAATATTGTTAACTGAGTTTTTGAGGTCTGCTGAAGTGAGGGGTTATGCTTTCTTGAAATATTTTCCAATTATCTTGACACTTATTTCTCTTCTGTATTTGTCATGAATTATGGCTTTCTCTTCCTATTCTTAATGTGCCTATTCTTAGGACATCTCCCATCCCAAGGTTCCTTCAAAAGTACTGCCTTTATTCTACATCAGCAAAAATTTTCAGGCAACTAAAGTCATTAGACATACACCTACATGAAGAGACATTAGGGTGGGAACTAAGGGCACTCTCTTATAAGTAATTTACATAACATCAAGAGTTGCCTTTTGCTGTTCTAAGAATTGAAAAGGAAAATAATTATTCTTCCACCTCAAGTCTCCAAATCTATTCTGAATGAGAAAAATCCTTCAGATAAGTAAAGCCTGTAATTAAATATTGTGGACCTAGATGCTTAGTTTAAAAAGTAAATGAAATTTATAAGAAAAGAGAAAAAAGAAAAATTATTAAGTACTAAAAATTAGCCCCTAAAGTTCCCACTGGAAAAAAAAAACTACTCAGAAAAATTATTAATTTTTAGAACTTGAAGCAACAGACATAATCCTTTCAAAGCCTTGAATCATTTGACCCAAATTTAATTTTGATCTAAAATAATAACCTTGGATGGAAAAAAATAGAGGTACAGAGAGAGAGAAGAAGAAAGTATACACATGCTCTCAAGTGGCAAATACACATGCACAATCAAACAAACCTGCTGTTTTTTAAGACAGGAGTTAGTGACATGGAACAGTCGTAGGAAATACCAACAGCAAGTAGCAAGCAAGACTAGAAATTTACCAGCATCCTTGCTGGAGAAAATAGTATAATTTTTCTTCAATTCATTAAACATTATTGGAAATTATCTTTTTATAACAGAGGAGACATTTGTTTCATGATCTGTTGAACAATTTCTATGAAACATTTAAGCTTATGAGGTTTTCTTAATTCCTATGAAATTCATTCACATTTTAAGCAGCCAAATACTCAGATGTTTTTCCCATTGATGGTTTCCAATATACAACTTTACTGTCTTGCAAACACATCTAATTTTCACCACTGCATATAACACAAAAATCATGACACAGCATAATAAAAATTATTTTTTTGTTTGAAAAGTACTTCAAAAACATTAATGAATAATTTTTGTGGCTTATTTTGGCTGTATTGAATTTTCTTAATAGGAACTGGTGTATAATGAGATTTTCCTTCAGCAATAAAAATTAAGTCCTGCTTTGTAAACTTTAGACATTGCCATTTCACATTACTACAATTAAGAACAAATTTACATATTGTAGTTTAACCATAAATGATTCAAAATTTAGCACACCAGATTCCTTAGGACTTGACACTATATTGCTATGATTTTATAATTGCTATTTGTAATGAAGTAGAATTCCTTTAACAACCAAACATATATATCATCAACAATTGTATCAGCAAATAAGCAAATTGTCTAAATTTTTACTCCAACATCTAAAGAATAAAAGTAATTTGCAATCACTAGTCACAAAGAAAAGAGAGTTTTTTAAATGCTGTGATTATTATTTGAACAATAAATGTTATTGAACATGTTATAACGTTTTTTATTTTCCAATATCTTTGTGCTGATATAGGCAAAAAAAATTGTAATCTATTTACTTTGTTTCTTTATTCCATAAGGCATTTTTAAAAATCTACAGCCTTACTTTTCAAAGTCTGATTCATACATTAGAAGGATCAACATAATCTGGAAGCTTCTTAGGGATGCGGAATCTCAGGCCCACTGAATCAGAATCTGTTCTTTAACAAGAGTCCCAGGTACTTCACAGGTGCACTAAAGAAGCACGGCACTAGCACATAGCTCCCTTAGCTCTGGCATATAACTCTGCATGCATCTTATCGGACTTTGTGACATAAACATTCAATACTGAATTTGAGAACATGTGCAAGTAAATCTTCTTAAATCAAAAGAAAAAAATTATATTAAAATTAGTGTGTTAACTTAAATGTTGACAAAGTCATATCTCTTAAATTTTTTTACATTAAATAATACGTAAGTAACCAAGACCATTTTAAGGACAATGAGAATATTCTTATACTAAGTGTCATTTACAATAACTGGCAAAATCTTCATTTATTCAACAGTGCCAGGTACAGTGACTGTGGTAAAAGACGAGATAAACAAAAATGTCCAGGGCATAGTCACTGCCTTCTGGTGGATTATGTTCTGGAGGAAGGTATGGACCAGTAGCAGGTGTTTATATAAATAAACATTGTAAGCATCCCCAGTTAAGAGTATACATAATGAGAGTGATTATGCTGAAATCATTTCTCCAACATTTCCACCTATGCTGTCAGAGATATTTAGATTATTATGTCAAGATTACAAAGAGAAAGAAACAACAGAAAGAAGATTGTTGTTGTAATTGTTGTTAGTTGTTTTATCTTTTAGACTGCAGAGAATAAAAACTGAAAAGTAAGGTAAGAAAATCAGACTATACTAATATAATACTGGGAAGAGAGAGCATACAAGGCAAGTGGGCCTCCATCTGTCTTTCCACCTGCAGAAGGGAAAGAGCGAGAAGACAAGTGTGAGGTGTAATCCAAGGAGACAGATAAGAGGCCCAGAGAGAGAAATGATAAAGAAAGGAGGGAGAGCAGCAATAGATCCAGGGGACGCCGTTCACCTTCAACACTCGGCAGCTGAGGGTAAAGGAGCTGTTGGGAGGGGCCTTTTATCAACAGCTGCCCTGCAAATGACCCCAAGCAGGGCTGAACAATATTTTGGTATTTTCCTTTCTGATGGCCCAATACCATCTTGCCACCGCAAAAACAAGCACATGAGCAAATAAACAAAATGAAGAGGATGGAACACGTATCCAGAGTGGCAGACCACCCAACTGGCCCTGAAAAGCCCCCATCACTGGGCTTTTAGGTGGGATTGAATAATGTGTGTGTTTACCATCCACCAGGTAAGTGGACATAACTGGATTTTGTCCCCACTGTTCCAAACCTGTCACATAGCCATTATCATTTTTTACCTCTTTTAGAAATGAAGGCAATGATGCTCAGAAAAATGTAATTGCTTGTTTGTTCAAGAATCCATAGATGTCAAATGGCAAACCTAAGATCTATCTGATTCCATGACTATGTTTTTAACTTCTATGATGTAGAATCACTGGGAGGTGATTATGCAGGTTTAATCCCCACTTAGGAAGAAAGAAAAAGTATGCTAGAAGAAGTGAAATCTGCACTAAGTATTTAGGGTAAGGAGGGGGACTACTAAGGCACAGAAAGGCATTCTAACAAACAGCACACAAAAAAGCTGCATGGTAAGAAATACCCTGGACCGTGGGAATGAGCTAGAGAGTAACAGTGGGGGCGGGGGTGTAGAAGGATAGGCCTGGAGACATGAGAGGTGGAAATTTATATCACAGAATGTTAAATAATGTTAACTTTACACATTTTTTAATAGATAGGAACTGAAATTCTACCTTTTGTGTGACTATCCGTTCCGTTTTTACATGTTCAACATCCTTGTTTTTAAAACTCATTATAGACTTCAGGGTGTCTGTTACCTTTCTGCATTGTTTCTGTGAATTTCATATTATTCTTATTTTTTTCTCTTTGTCTCTTTCATCTGAATTAAAGATTTCTTTAAATACTGAGTGATAATGAAAGAAACGCTGAAAATAAAGTACAACTCCACGAATTAGGACAAGGTTTATAGACCGACAGGCTTCACTCGTGGACTGCTGAGTACTTTAAAAAATACTTATAAATCAGTCCCATCCCCAGAGCATTTTACTCAGTTGATTTGAGATAAAACTCAAGTGCCGAGATACTTAAAATCTCCCCCTAGTGGATTCTAAAATGTAGGCAAGGTTGAAAATACCTGCTCAAAGTTGATCTTGAAGAAACCTTTGATATTATCTTGAACTGGTTATTTTATTCAGTGAAGGAGTCTTTAAAATCTCCTTGATTTGGGTAAGGAGGAAGGGCAAGAGATGAGGATACCTATGAGATAAACTATCTTCATCCAAGGAAGCTGGGGGAGAAGTAAGATTAAGTAGGATGGGGTTGCATCCTCATGTGAGCAAATTATTGAATCTTCTGCTCCTGATAGTAAGTCTCATCCCCACCCTCTAGTGGGCCAAGTGCCCTAAGTGCAGAAGTCTTGCACAGTTACTTCTCCAGATAATAAAATTCCAATCTTCTGCCTGTGGAAAAGACAGACTCACTGGACTGTAGAGTTTGGGAGGGGGTCTGGAAAACTTAAAAAACATCTTGTAAATCCTAGTTTCAGACTCAACTTGTACCCCTACTTGGTCACCCAAATTTCAGAGTCTTTCTAGAGTTTTCTGCCTTAGAGGAAATTTGTTTGTTTCTAGGTTCCCTCTACCCTGAGCAACATACTCACATTTGTTGAATATTCAACCTGTATCACCTGTCTTTCATTTTTACAAGGTGTGCTTTTGTGAGAGGATGGTTCTTTTTCATTCTTTTGTCTCGGTGTGTTTGTGTCCTTTTGTTTCTTTATTTTGAATGTGTATACAAGAAAATCCAGGAAAATGCTTAATCATAAATCCTACCCCTATTGTTTCTAAATGCGACCAGGATTGATTGATGAAGAATGTAAACCGAGAAGCCCCAAGATAGCATCAAAATACTAAAGAAGACAGAAAATACTCTTGAAAAATATTGTGGATGATTTTTCTATATTTAAGCCCCAGGAAAATATGTTAAGGGACTGTAATGTCAGTGCTATCGAGACATGTAGTCATGTCTACAGTGCCCTGGCTCATAGACTTTACAGACTAGCTACAAGTATACTGTTTTAGGAATTGTTTATTAAAGATACTCTTTTGCATATTTGTCCGAGTTATGGAGACTTGATACGTGTTAACTGCTATGCCATGCAATTGACTGATAGTCTTTTTTAAATGGCTTAATAATCCTAATAGTTAGGAGAGATCATTCCCAACTTTAGTTGAGAAAACTGAGATCTGAAAGGCCAAATATGTTGTCCAAGATCATAAAGTTAATCTGGGTTTGGATGACACTGTTGTTTTCTTCTGAGTCCCAAGCCAATCCTGTAGCACAATGCTACCTTGTCTCATGAGTCAGAAATGAAACTCTCAAGTCAATATAGTTGTCTCTGCCTCATCCACAGAGTCACCAAGGATGTGAAGAATGATCCCACACCAGGGAGATCAGCTTGTGGAGATCAGAATTAGCATTATTTTCATGTCCATTTGCTCATCGGTCCATTTTTTACTGTTGCTGGAATAATGACTAGATCTACTTAACTATAATAACCCTATAGAAACAAACCATATCTAACCCAGATTTCTTCTGCTACACATTAAACTCAGTTTTCTTTAGTTCTTTTCTTTTTATCCTCAGGAGAGAAAGAAAATATCTGATAATCTTCCTTCTTTTAATAAGACTGCCACACTTTTGAAAAATTGTAATTTATAGTGCCTCTTGCACAATAGCAAAAGAAAAAAAACTTCTCTCTATTCTCAGCATTGACCAGCCTTTTATTATTTATATATTCATCCTTTATTGAATTTATACACTATCTTTCCCCTGCAGAGCTCAAGGTTCTATGTGAGAAGTTTTAAGCAGCAAACATTATTTCAAAATAATGAGCCTGACTCTGTCTCCTATGGAAAGAGCAGAATGTCATAAATTTAGCCAGAAGAGGATCACTAATCATAAATAAGCCAAGCCCAATTTATGAATGCAAGGTGTACAAAGAGGGCCATCATCACCAGTGGGAATAGAAGCAGGACTAGGAACAGAGTGGGAGGAGTTTTCACCAAAAGGCATCCCTTTTCTTGCCCCTGAAGCTCCTCTAATGTAGAGTGGGCAGGAGAGCAGGTGTATGGGGAGGAGCCACAGGGGAAGAAATGAGAGTGGACAGGACAGTGAAGCCTATAGAAGCAATGGCTCAAGAAGAAAAGTTCTGGGTGGCACTGGTGGCTCAAGGAGTAAGGTGCCGGCCCCATATACTAGGGGTGGCAGGTTTAAGCCCGGCCTTAGCCAAAACTGCCAAAAAAAAAAAAAAAAAAGAGAGAGAGAAAGAAAAGAAGGGAAGTTCCAAGATGATTAACTGATTAACTGACAAGGTTAAAAGTGAAAGGTGAGGGAAATCAGTGACTTTTGATGGGGAACCAAGAAGAGGGTATTAAAGTACATCCTGGCCTTGAAGTTAATCCTACAATTTTCCATGATTTAAGTACAAATCATCAATGACCAACGGAAGAAATTATCTTAAAGTGGTCCCCTAAGAATGTACAGGGTGCCCTGAAAGTCTCCCCTAAAGCCACTAAGTCACCCTACGTAGGGGAAATGAGAAATTATAGCTCAACGTACCTTAATTTACAAAATATTCATTAAAAAATTTTACAAAGAGGTGGCCAACACCTAGAGATTATTTTGTAAATGTTTTGTAAAATTTTATATTCAATAGCATTTCTTTATATAAGGCTTGTGACAAACACTCTGGTTAGGTTAAAGTCATAATTTAAGACAGACCCCTTACTTGTGGAGAATTTCATTATTAGTGCACATATGACTAGAACTTGGGGCAACTTAGACAGAAAAGCATAATTTTTCCCCCATTTCTTTTTAATTCTTGTGAACACTGAAGTCTGTCTCATGGGATTTATATCCCCTAAGCAAGTAGAAGACTCCATGCACACATCAAAGTCAAGCTCTTAGGCCTTTTGTTCTGTCCCCTGTGTTTCACCTGGTGCAACTCATCACTGGTTCTTGGGGCAGCTGGGCTAAACTGGACTAAGGGGAATCACATCCAGTCAAATTGCCCGTATCAACTGATACTATTAACAATCAAAGAATTAAGCTGGGTGTGGTGCTCATGCCTGTAATCGCAGCACTCTGAGAAGCTGAGGAGAAAAGATCCCTTGAGTTTAGGAGTTTGAGACCATCCTGAACAAGAACAAGACCCAATCTCTACTAAAAGTAAAAAAATTAACTGGGTGTTGTAGTGGGCACTTGTAGTCCCAGCTACTTGGAAGGCTGAGGCAGGAGGAGGCTTGACCCCAAGAGTTTGAGGTTGCTGTGAGCTAGGCTGATGTGCTCTAGCCCAGGAGACAGAGTGAAGTTCTATCTGAATTCAAAGAATTATATTGAGTTGATATACTTCCCAAACAAACAAAAAGTATGCTAAGCATGTTGGAGGAAGTATTTTGTGAAGCTATTTGGAGTTGGGTTATGGGCCAACGCCTCCAAGGAAACTCTTGACTAATAAAATGTAGTCACAAAATATTCTTCTGGGAAGAGTGGGTTTTATCCTAGGAGGACAAGAATATAAGATTATTTGACAGGGGGCAGCTAAGTACCTGAACTTGACCTTATTACTAATTAAGATAAGAAATCAGTCCCTAGAGTCACAAAGGGTCATATATATATATGTAGACTCTAGTGTCATAAAAAGTCATATGTATATATAAAGACCTGATTTGGCTACTTTGTCATTGGATGATGTTAGAGAGTTTCCTAAATTCTTTGAGCCTCAGACTTAGCATTAAGAAAGTGGGACTAGTACTAGTACCTGCTTTGTACAATTTTTGTGATGATTAAATGTGATAATGCATCTGGAATAGCTGGTAAGATGTTTGATCACCTGAAGAGAAGCTATAATCACCACTGACTAATTTATTGTTGCATGCCCTGCACCTCAACTTTCTTTCATTTTTTAAGTGGTTTATTTTTTTTAGTACTGTTAATATTTTATTTTAATAATAATTATAGCTTATTTCTTTTCCTCTATCATATGACTCCCATTCTAGGATATAAGCACCAGGAAGATGGTTCTGTATTGTGCATTCCTGTATTACTAGTGCCAGACAATGAGCATTGCAGATACCAATAAAAGATTTAAAAATGAAATAGACTTGGCACATAGCGCATGTTACATAAATCATTAAGTTGACATATAAGAATATAAACAAATATGTGGATCCAAAGAGCAGTTAGATACTACTCCATTTGTATGTGTGAGTGGCTGTTTTGTTGAGCCATTTCCTACATAGCAGGGAACACTGTGAGTGACAGCTGCTTTATTACTGATTGAAAACTGGTTAATGAGTTATGACTACTTAGCATAACAGCGAGGTGAATACATTTGAAGAGGGCCAGGTTGATCAGCAGAGTGATTTAAATGCTAGCAAACAGGATTTAGGATGAGAGGCTAAGGGAATTGGGGTTACTTACCCTGCAGAAGAATGGGGGAGGATGTTACAGAGCAGTCAAAGGCCAGCTGTTCTCCATTTTTAAAGACTAATCTATGTAATAAAATTCAGAGGATGATGTGCTAAAGTAAATTCACCAAGGGACTGAGAATTTTTTAAACATACATAGTGTTATGGCATGGGGAACTTTCAAACTTAAATTATATCAGAGAATTATAGTAAAACAAATACCAATCGAAATAGCTATTGGTAGGTATTTGAGAATATATATGTGAGGTCTTAAAGTAAATCTAACATTAATCAAAACACAAAATACATACACAAACCTGAATATCTTAATTGTCTGTATAACCCTTAACAACTATACTATACATTCATTACATCCAAGATAATTATTTAAATTCAGCAAAACATTGATTCAGATGTGATTTATCACAGGCCTTTCCCTGTGAAATTAACTACTCTAGAAATTTTGGGGGTAAAAGAAATATGCAGAAAAATTAATTCCATAAAGTTTGATATAACCTTGATTTGGTAATGAAAGTATTAGGATTTGATAATTTGGAATAATCATTTTAACTTCTAGCTCACTTTATGTAATTACTTTACAAAACATGTCAGTTGTATCACATTATAAATGCATTAAGACAAATTTCAACTTCAAAAGCTTTAGAATTTTATGAATCTCTTAGTAAAAATTATTCTCCAACTTAAAAATCTTTATATGGACAATTCTGAAGCTATATAGTTAATGACTTTTTTAGAGTTGAACCCCCATACAGAAATATATATTCTAATTTTACTCAAAGAAAAATGGTTTGCTTTGTGATTTGCTGCCTGGGACTTTGTTTTCTGACTGACATTTTAGATACTTTCTTGTAAAATAGAATCACATTTTGATTGATTTTTAAAAATAATTATTCAAATATACCTAGTGCTTACTAGATATAAACATTATATGTGTATTATTTTTGTTTTTCACAATAATCCTTAAGGTAAACACTCTTGCTTGTGTTATAAGCACTATTATTTTTTAGATAAAGAAACTTGTCTACGATGACACTACTAGTGGACTACTAGTGGGTGACATTATTGGAATTCTGTTCAAAGACGTAGGACTCCAGAACATATGCTACCACTTTCAAATGACTTTATGAAAAGCAATTAACTACAAGCAAGAGAAACAATAATATGGGAAAATTTAAATGATATATTCTATAAACTTAGGATTCAAATTTTGAACGAAATGCATAACAGAATTTACGTAGCATAGTGGTTAAGACTATGAGCTTTAAAGTTAGAGCTTATGTTCAATTATTGGCTCCAGGTTTTTGGAATCTCCAAACTAGCTTCACTTTTTGCCTCTCTAAGATGGGTTTTATAAGAGAAATACCTACTTCCTGAAAAGTGTAATGAGGATGACATAAAATCCTGAAGGTAACATACCTACCACAGTGCCAGGAGTATAGTAGATGCTCAACAATTGTTAGTGGATATGCTAAATTTCACATTTCTTGCCAGCATGGGAAGCCCAGTCTTCATGATCACGTAGCAAAATAAAAAAATTCTGAGTGTCAAACTAGTATGTAAAATATGCTTTTATTTCATTATTTTACTATTTACTTTTGTGTCATTTTCATGCTTTCATCCCAGCTTTGTTGTTAGAATGGAAAATAGTGAAATTGTTGTAGAATCCTGTGTTTCTTTTATAAGGGTTTTTAATGTGGTATTTTAACTCTTGTAAGAGACTGTTGTTTAATAATACATTTTTAGGAGGCTAGCCTTTAAATTAAATTGTTTACATTTCAAATGCAGTACGGCAAATGCAAGCATATTGCCTGATTCCACAGCCTTGGGATTTCAGACCTTCAGATTCATTGCAAGAATGTGGTTTCTCTTCTTTGTATTTGCTAAGTCTTAACAGATACATGAGCACCATCTTTTGGCAAACATAAATCATGAATGTAAATTCTTAAATCGTTACCCTCACAACTATTACGATATATGCAATCATTTTAAAATGGACTCAAATGCAGATAAAATTAAAACAGCTGCATTTTTTAATTTTTTCCAAGTGACTTTGTCCTTGAATGAATGATATGAGAAATTTATCAAATATTTTCCACAATAAGTCTAAAAATAAATAGCAGATATATAGTTTCAAAATATATTTTGTGATTACACATTCTTTTTATCTACATGCTCATGATATGCGCCTATCCAAAAGAATGCCAGACTCACAGAAGAGCACCAACTCCTTAAGAGCTGTGGCAGGTGTATTCAGACCTTCTGGCAGGATGACCGAAGATCCCTACAGTATTGCCAGATGATGCTACACTCACTGCTGATGCTCCGTCACCCAGAATCATGCATTTTTAAGGCTGGATTCAACTCCCTGCCTTTTTCCATGGTGCAAACTACTGCCGAGCTACGTGTCGGTCCTTTTTCTACTGTGGCTAACACAGTGGAGGCCTTTACTATTACTGTACTCCTGATGATTTCATTGTTAAAAAAGTCAAGACACTGAAATTTTCAAATCCTGAAATTATATCTATGTATTTCACTTCTCAGAAGATTGAGTTGAACAAAATTAGTGAGGTTACTGTTTCAAGTCTCTGGAGAGGCAATAAAATGAGAAAAAAAAAATTGTTATATCTGCATTTATGTATGTGTTTACATCTAATGAAAAATGTTGAAGACAATTTGTTAACTCAAAATAATTAAGAACTTTACATTTAATGCTAAAAATGTATAGCTATTAATTTTGTAAACCATAATTTCTAATGGTATAAAATTTTCCAAAAAAATAAAATCTTGAAATTCGTGCTAATTTTTATTGAAAAGGTAGATGTGTCAGATATTAATGTAACTCTATTTCTTTTTGTTTGTTTTATCATAATAATAAGGAAAGCACTGGGGGGAAATTTTTTTACAGACAGAGTCTTGCTCTGTCACCCAAGCTGAAGTGCAGTGGCATGATCATAGCTTTCTGTAACCTTGAACCCCTGAGCTTAACCTCCTGAGTAAGTAGGACTGTAGGTTGGGGCCACCAGTGCCACCATGCCTGGCTAATTTTTTTTTTTTTTTTTTTTTTTTTTGGTTTTTATATTGTTGAGGTCTTTTTATGTTGCCCAGGCAGGTCTTGAACTCTTGACCTTGAGTTCTCCTGCATCGGTCTTCCAAAGCACTGAGATTACAGGTGTGAGCCACCTCACCTGGCCTAAATTTTGGAAAATGTATTTGGGAAATAAGACATAGTTTAACTTGTTCCTAAGAATCTTTACTTGGTATAGTAAAAAGATTTAATAGAACAGTGCAAATTCAAATAAATACAACCCATAACAGTTAACCAGCATGTATTCATAAGTAAAATAACATGTGATTGAAGATATTTTATATGATCTTATCTTAGGCCAAGTTTTCTGGCACCTCCCTAAGATGGAGAATTGTGGACAGCAAGTTTACTGAAGTACACGCAAGGTACCAAAAACTGTGATTAGAGCTCAGAAGCGGCCCGGAGGAGCTAGCTGCGGCTGGTGGAGCGAGGGACCCATCTGCGGGCCACATAGCTGCCGCCACGGCTGCCCGGTGGGGTGGGAGGGGCAGGAGCCGCCGCTGCCACCTCCAGGCTGGACGCCTTTCGCTGTGGACGCCTGTCACCTGGGACGAGGGTTTCATCACCTTAAACGGTTTTGAACCAACGAAGCTGTATTTCCTTAAAAAGACTGACAGCCCATCGTGTGAACTATAGAGCTTGTGGAGAGATTTATATCGGGTTCATAGTGGTGTGATGCACGCAGACTCCTGCGAGTTCCCCTGAGTTCTTAGAGGGCGGCTTTGCTATTTGAATCTGAGAGTTGGAAGTTCCATAAAGAATGGCCCTCGTAGATAAGCACAAAGTCTAGAGACAGCGCTTGGACAGAATTTGCGAAGGTATCGCCCCCAGATCATGAACGGCCCCCTACACTCCAGCCCCTGGTGGCGCTGCTGGATGGCAGCGACTGCACAGTGGAGAGGTCGATCCTAAAGGACCTGGCCACCGTGGCCTTCTGTGATGCCCAGTCCACTCAGGAGATCCACGAGAAGGTGTTAAACGAGGCCATGGGCGCTGCAATGTACCACCCCCTCACCCTCACCAGGGAGGACCTGGAGAAGTTCAAGGCCCTGTGAGTGATCCTGCGGATAGGCAGTGGATACAACGACGTGGACATCAAGGGTTCCGACGAGCTCGGGTTCGCTGTGTGCAACGTCCCATCCGCAGCAGTGGAAGAGATGGCCGATTCCACCATCTGCTACACTCTCAACCTGTTCTGGAGAAACGCATGGCCGTACCAGGTGCTGTACGCGGGTACAGAGTGTGAGCAGATCCGAGAGGTGGCCTCGGGAGCAGCACGCATCTGCATCCGCGGGAAACGCTGGGCCTCAGCAGCTTTGGTTGCATGGGGCAGGCAGTTGCTGTTCAAGCCAAAGCAGTTGGATTCAGCGTCATATTCTATGACCCCTACTTGCAGGATGGGATAGAGCGGTCCCTGGGTGTGCAGAGGGTCTACACCCTGCAGGACTCTGCATCAGAGCGACTGCGCCTCCTGGCACTGCGATCTCAATGAACATAACCACCACCTGGTCAATGACTACTATAAAGCAGATGAGGCAAGGAACATTTCTCGTGAATGCGGCCCGTGGCGGCTTGGTGGATGAGAAAGCCTTAGCCCAGGCCCTCGAGGAGGGCAGGATACAAGGGGTGGCATCGGAGCCCTTTAGCTTTTCTCAGGGTCCATTGAAGGATGCACCAAACCTCATCTGTACTCCCCACACGGCCTGGTACAGTGAGCAGGCCTCACTGGAGATGAGGGAAGCTGCTGCCACAGAGATCGGCCGGGCAATCACAGGTCGCATCCCAGAAAGCTTACAAAACTGTGTGAACAAGGAATTCTTTATCACGTCAGCTCCTTGGTCAGTAATAGACCAATAAGCAATTCATCCCAAGCTCAATGGTGCCACGTACAGATACCCACCAGGCATTGTGGGCGTGGCTCCAGGAGGACTGTCTGCAGCCATGGAAGGGATCATCCCTGGAGGCATGCCAGTGACTCACAACCACCCTACAGTGGCACACCCTTCCCGAAGGCCCTCTCCCAACCAGCCCACAAAACACGGGGACAAACGAGAGCACCCCAATGAGCAATAGCAGAGGATGCCGAGGCCGAGAGGTAATCATTCAAATAAACTTGGGACCAAGAGACAGTGAAAAATAGATGAACTAAAAGAAAAGGAATTTGATGGTCTTTTTAACTAATTTGGACATATGCATCATTGATGTTGCAGTGTTAAAACCAGAGAGCTAGCAAACTGAAGATGTCTGCTCATGGAAGCACTGAAAGACTAGGACGTGATTTATTAACAAACAACTTCTGTTATTGTGTAAGTTTTTCATCTGTGCATCAAATCACAAAGAATAAATAGAGCTTTTTCCTTTATCAGCAGGTCCCAAGCACCCTGCTCTAGAAAGTTGCATCAGGAGTTCCAAACATCAAAATAAAAATTAAGAGGAAAATCCCCCTCCAAAAGAAAAAAAAAAAAAAAAAAAGCTGTGATTAAATAGGGGAAGCAAGACCAGGCACAGGAGGAAACTGAATTGTGATGCAGTTTCTGTGGGGAGCTATGGAGCAGCAAAGGTTCCACAAAGATGCCCCACATTTAGACAAGAAACCTGGGCCTTGTTGATGTCACATTGAGTAGTCAACAGACATGGACTGTGTCCAGAGAGAGGATATAAATTTTGTACAAAAGAGCTCATTTTGAGCAAGCGCAATTGTCATGATCTATCAGTGGTCAATACTCTCTGATGAATGAATGTTTCTACCTTAAACATTGAGGTAGAGTGAGCGATGCACTTTCAACGTTCACTGAAATCCTATAATTAGATAAGAAATAATTTCCCTTTGTATATATTTTTAGTATTAATTTTAGCCTTCCTCACTACTTTGACATACACAGTTCATCCTACACTGAAAAATCACTTAATGCAAAGTTTCTTAGGCTCATAGTAAAGTCTATCATAAGAATCTTGGACACACAGACTCTTAGGTCACAACAACCTATCAATTGCCTCCTCTTGAAGAGAATGATCAGTATGGTCTTTAATAAAAGAATCAATTTATAATGAAATGATAAACTCATGGTGTTCTTTCCAATACCGTTTTTTTAGCATCATAGTTCTCCAGCCATGTGCCAAGGCAGTCCAGGGCATAATCGCAAATGCATTGGAGAATCATGGTATACTTTCAAATTGCTGGGAAACAGAACACGTGTCAGGCAGCAAATGAACTACCCCATCAATGTAGTCCACAGTTTTAACATTAGAGCATAGCCTATTCCTTTTGATGCTGCAGTATCTTTGTAGAACTGGGTTGTCTGTGGTTTCTGGATAAAAACTTTTATCATCCCCAAATCAATGTGGTATAAGAAAAGAGGATGCAAGATGCAATCTGATGCTAAGATTAAAAAAGTGTATAATACTCAACTGAACACATCCCATTAATAAGTACTTATGATTATTTAAGAAATATATAATTGTTTTCAATGTACGTAGAATTCTTAGAACATATATAATCAAATACTGCAGAGAAACCCTGAAAAGTATCCCCCATTAAGTTGTAGCTAAAAAGTAATACAGTCACAGTTTTGGGGCACATACCAAACTGAATTTACCAAACTGCAAGAGCACCGAAGAGAGGTTTCAGGGCAAATGAAAACAAACCCCACTTAAATGGAAAAGTTATCAACATTAACATTGAATTTTATGTGAGTCCTGAGAAGAGGTGTGCTTCAGAGTTTGACAATGCTAGAGTTTTCATACTGACTGAGAATACACAATTCCTTTGCCTTGGAAACAACTTTTTTCCTTGAACAGAAAGCTTCTTATAATTATAATTTAGGCACTTTTTCCTGGCTACAGTTTTCTTTCTGGCAACCTCACTAAGTAGTTTTTCAGTGCATGTGGTGGGCAGTGCTAAGCGTCAACATCTGTTCAGTGAAAAAGAAAATTCAAGGGCTTAATTTTCAAGTTCTCCTGTTTATGATCATAGATTATTGACATGATATAAAGAGGCAGAAATTACAGTTTTAATATCCAATGAAACATAACTTCATTGTAAAGCAGGATTCTCATCTCTTATTCTTTCTACTTATTTTTTCTAAATTGCTCCCTCACTTACTTTACCAAGTTATCTTGTCAGAATTTTGAGTCCATAAACCATCCCTCTGCTAACCCCTTATGGAGCAACTTCCCCCTGCCTTCCCTTCTCTTCCTGTCTGTCTTAGATCTCATGGCCGACCACATCCCCATATTTTTTTTTTTAATTTTTTTTTTTATTGTTAAATCATAGCTGTGTACATTAGTGCAATCGCCTGTACCCATTCTAAGATGCACCATAGATGTGGCCCCACCCATTACTTTCCCTCCCCCAAAACCTCCCCCTCCCTTCCCCTTCCTTGGCCCTTTCCCCATAGTCTTGTGCTATAGTTGGTTTATAGCCTTCATGTGAAAGCTATAATTTAGCTTCATAGTAGGACTGAGTACATTGGATACTTTTTCTTCCATTCCTGAGATACTCTGCTAAAAAGAATATGTTCCAGCTCCATCCATGTAAACATGAAAGAGGTAAAGTCTCCACCTTTCTTTAAGGCTACATAATATTCCATGGTATACATGTACCACAATTTGCTAGACCATTCATGGGTCGATGGGCACTTGGGCTTCTTCCATGTCTTAGCAATTATGAATTGGGCTGCAATAAACATTCTGGTACAGATGTCTTTGTTATAGTGTGACTTTTTGTCTTCTGGGTATAAACCTAGTAAAGGAATTATAGGATCAAATGGCAGGTCTATTCTTAGGTCTCTAAGTATTCCCCAAATGTCATTCCAGAAGGAACGTATTAGTGGGCATTCCCACCAGCAGTGAAGCAGTGTGCCCTTTCTTCCACATCCATGCCAACATTTCTGGTTTTGGGATTTTGTTATGGGGGCTACTCTCACTGGGGTTAGGTGATATCTCAAAGTAGTTTTGATTTGTATTTCTCTGATGATTAAGAATGATGAGCTTTTTTTCATGTGTTTGTAGATTTTGCGTTTGTCTTCTTTAGAGAGGTTTATCTTTTAGTACCTTGACCACCCTGAAATGGGGTCACGTGTTCTTTTCTTGCTAATAAATTTGAGTTCTCTGTGGATTCTGGTTATTAGACCTTTATCAGAGGTATAACCTGCAAATATTTTCTCCCATTCTGAGGGCTGTCTGCTTGCTTTACTCACTAT
>CAUYPK010022264.1:0-32727 GCA_963574355.1 Loris lydekkerianus
CAAATTTGGACTTTTTTTTTTTTTTTAGACTAGTCAAGTGCAGTAGTGAAAAGGGACAAATTTGGACTAAAAAAAAAAAAAATGTAGGTGAGACAACTCAAGTTAATTCCCCAATGGAGCGACAAATAGACAAATCTATAAAGTTCAATCTCCTTTCTCTCCCACTCATCGCTTTTTCCATCCCTGCACCTACCATACTACTCACACTACTTGCCTCTAGTGCTCTTATCTAATGCCAGGAAGGCTGTAATAGCTTTCACCCTGATCTCCATGTGTCCATCTGGACTTCTTTATTGTCAAAAAGGCAACCGTATGATTTACTACTTCCAAAGAAAGCCTCATTAAAGAAAAACCAGACGGTATGCTCCTGTCTGTGAGAGTCACGGCTGCCACAGCAAACCAGCCGTAGCAAACTCAGAGCTGGGAGCAGTCATGAAACGAGTCTGTCTGATTCTCATTTTGTGGACAAGGAGGTGAGTGAGGCACGGAAGGATGGGATGTAGTTGCTAGTTTTGTTCCCAACTATGTCTCATGGTAATTACAGGACATGCCAGCTCAGCCAACCAGCCTCTTGCTTAGCAAATACCGGCACCGTATGAGGTGCTGGGGAACTCAGAGGGACATAAACAGGTCTTCGCCCATGGCTGGCAATCCCTGAGGCTTTTTCTCAGCCTTGGGAATCCAGACTGTGCCCCCTCCCTGGGCTCCATTCTGCAGAGACAGGTGTCACTGGTCCTGTGTGGCAGGGGCCCAGGGGCCCTTTGGCAGTATCTGCAGGTAGTTTTGGTTGTCACGCTGGGGGAGAGGAAGTGGTCCCGGCACCCACTGAGCTGAACTCAGGGAAGCTGCTACATATCCTGCCATGCCTGAGAGGCCCCCAGCCCAGGGGTCCACAGTGCTGCAGCTGGAAAGCCCTGGGCTGGGTCAGCACTCACGTGTGGGGTGGGAACAGCCACCTCTGTTTTGAACCTCAGACCTAGAGGAGTTTGTGTTTTAACCTCTTGGCCCCCACCCCCACCCCACCAGCCCTCTGTAAATATGAAGACTCACCTCTCCGACAGAACAAGGATGGCCGTTAGGACAAGCTATTGAAAGAAGAGGACACACATCAGGTAATGAAGTTCCACCACATGACCGACCGTATACACTCGAGTATAAGCCGAGTTTTTTCGGCACAAAATTTGTGCCGAGTTTGGGTTTTTCGGCACAAATTTTGTGCAGGAAAAAGCTTGGCTTATACTCGAGTATATACGGTATATCGCTAACTTCCTTCCCTCTGGCCCTGATGACAAAATCATGGTGTTCAGTGGATGCCCAGACTGCCCTACCAGAAGCCCTGACCTGCTCTGCTAGTTACCTGACACGTGCCCAGAGCTCACTAAATATTGTTAGTGAAAAGTGTCTGAGTTTAATTTTCCAAGGCAAAGAGAAGTTAGATTACAGGCTTACACCAGGGTTTACTTTTATACCTTCCTGTTCTCGTTGATTTTTTGTGTGTGTGCCATCAGAATATAATAACTTTAAAACCTAGTTTAAAAAGATTATTTACCCAAGTCCACAGCAAAGTTTACATATAGTCGGGGTTATGGTATTTCGTCTTCCATTTCTATTCTATTTTTCGGTCAGAAACACTGCTGTATAGCCACTGGCTTTTGAGTGAGCCCTGATGTGGTTCCCAGTCCCACCTTCTCTGAAAGCAGCACATTCTGGAGAGTGGCTGTGCTTCCCAAAGCCTCCATTCCATCTGACTAAAGAATGAAATGACCTGGACTCTCTGGCCCCCAGAGCCGTTCATACTCTGCAGCATGCCCACAGGTGGAAGAGGCCCCAGTTTTGGACCTTCAGACATAAGCTGTGTGTACCCCATCTCTAGCCCAGTGCCTGCTAGGGCAGTCGGATGTGCTTCACCACTCAGAAGGGCGACTCCACCCCAGACACCACACTTACTGTACCAGTAGACTCCTTCCAGACCCTTCCAATTCCTAGCCTGAGCCAGCAAGTCTTCAGGCATTGTTGGCAGAAAAGCTTTCTGAAAGACAAAGCAGTGGAGACAGCCCGAGTGAGTATGCACACTGGCCACTGGTGCCCACCAGACGCCTGGAGGAAGAAAGCCAACTTTCTGATTTCTTTCTTCTTGACCGTAACAGCTATCTATGAAGAAAATATAACTATTCTCTGTGAAACTGCAAAGGGCATGGAAAGTTTTTCTGTTTTGTAATGGGCTGAAGGATACAGTGAGGCAAAGAGGCAGACACAGAACTCAGAAGGAAAAGGGGCTCAGGAGTTCCCGAGCTGCAGGCGGGCCCACGACACACTGCTGGGGTGTTATGGGGAAGGCTGGTGCAGTCCGAGCCTGCTCTTACCGCCATTTTGGCTGGGGAGAAAGCCAGGTTCTTCAGGGGCCCTGTGACTTGGTTCTGTGTGCACAGAAGGGTGGCTGCAGTGTGAATGGCCATTTCTGTCATTGCCCCTTCGAGGCTGCTGTCACTGGAGCCCATGCTCAGCAGTGGCAGAGTGTTGTCCACGAGGGATGCTGCAAAGCGTCTGACGTTGGGAGAGAAGATCTCGCACTCCTGAATGAATGCGTTCACTGCCTCACGTTGCTGCCAGCAAAAAGTTTTAAAGATATTATCAGAGAATCTGTGAATTGAAAGGTATTCTCTGAGTGAGGTATACATTAGACACCAAACACAGATCAAATATCAGGGGGAATATGGAAGAAATTATCACTATTTGGTGGGAAAACCTTCCACCAACCCTTCCGCCCTTCTGAGTGGTTACATATGCAAATGAAAGAATATGCATATAGAAACACAGCAACCACATACCTAAGCATTAATTTTGATAATGATAAACATTATCTTATGTTCTTATGTATCTTTATTTTTAATTATAATTTTACAAACTTTGGGTTAAACAGAAAATAGTTCCTCTACATAACAAGGTTGAAAACATCCACCCTAGATAAAAAATTGTGGGCATAATTTGTGTTTAGGACTTTTATTCTGCTCAAAAAAGTCTCTCCAAATAATGAGACTGTGCACACAGCTCTGAGTGTCACTCACCTCTGGCTTCGGATGGAGGTTTGCATTGGGGGATCTGTATAGAACAGCCACCTCTTTGAAAAGTGCTAGCAGAAAGTGTACTGCCTGGTGAATTCTAGGTCCCCTGCAGGCCTGCCGAGCAAGGACATCAGAGAGAATTTCAGAGTTGTACCAATCTGTCTAAGGGCCAGAGGCTGAGGAGTTTGCAAGTGAAGATGGAATGTGCCTCAGCCTTCAACCCACCACAGGCTGAGGGAGCCCTTCCCACCCAGATGCCTGGGACCTGCTCCCCCTGGGCCACCTTCTGGTCCACAGCTCTGCGGCTATAAGGTCCATATAGCAGTCTCAGATTAAACTTAATATATATTTATCAGACAGTTTATGGCAGAAGTGACAGAAATCACCATCTTTTCTCCTTCAGACTACTTCACTTTCTTAGAAATTTTCCTGTACAGAAATAGGATTTTCTAGTTCTTCCTGGCACAAGCCAGGGTAAACAAGGACCCAAAGAGGAAGCAAGATTAGATGAGGTTAGATTCAAAACCCTGTGTCTTTATTAAGATACACACATAAGCATATGTGTGACTAAAGAGAGATGAATTCTGCTGGCTGTGTCTGCATCTTTCCTGTCAGAGGAATCCTGGAGACATGGCTTTTCAATAGGATCTGGAAGTGAGGGACATAAGTCAGACAGGAGCTGCAGATGGCCATGGCGGTCAGGAGGTTATAGCAAGTCTGTCAGCCCTGCTCAGTCGCTGTTGCTGTCTGTTCCAGCCCCTGGTGTGTGCATGGCCAGGTGCACCAGAGAGCACCGGTACATGACTTCTGATGCAGTGTGTCCCTTGATTGGGCTGCTTTAAAAAGGTCCACCAACCTGCATCGCTCGACATGAACCAGGGAAGAGGATGCCACCAGGGAGAAGCCGTGGGCCAGCTTACCTTCAGGGCAGTCACGATGCCCAGGGGCTTGCATTCGAGGACAGCTTTGGCCATGGCATCACGAAAAGCCTTGTATTCCTCTCCATACACCAGGTATCGATCTATATGGCCTGGGTGGTCCTTCTGCAACCCCAGGAATACAGGTGTTAATCCCAGTGTGGACCATTGGAGGGATGTTTTGCAGAGACTAACTCAGAAGGTAAAGGGGTTAGGGAATCAGAGGTGAAGAGGTGGTCGAGCTGTGACTCCCCAGTCCTGCCCAAGATTTGACAGTCCAGCTGTCTGTGCAAAGCGCCACCTCCTGGTAGGTGGAGGGGGGTGCAAGTGCACGTGGGGCCTGCACAGGTGCAGTGCTGAGCTGGGCACCACTCGCTTTCTCCATTCAAAAGAGCCACATGGAACGAAAGCCAGGCGGACTTCAGTTAGGCCAACTACCCCAGTTGGTAGTAAAAAAAAAATTCCAGGGTTTTCAGTACCATTTTTGTAACCCCGGGACAATAGGAATTTATTAATTTCTGTGCACCTAGAACGGACCACTGAGAGGCCCTGAAGCTAATAGTTCTTCTATCCCGAGTTCTCATCCCTAACCATTCCTGTCTGCCAGAGGTAAGAAGGACACGTCCTTTGAGCTCAATCCTTTTTCATTTGCTAAAGGCAAAGGCCACAGATGCATTGTTTTAATGTCTGTGTGTCAACTTAACTAGGGGTGACGTCTTAGTGAGCTTTGCGGGTAGATAGGGCAGAAACATGTGCACTTGCGCACATTCGCCTCTCACTGGGCAGAGGGTGGTTGGAACAGAGACACAGGCCTGGTGCACACACCTCTCACTGGGCAGAGGGCAGACAGGGCAGAGACACGAGCATGCGTGCACACTTGTCTCTCACTGGGCAGAGGGCAGACAGGGCAGAGACACGAACATGCGTGCACACTTGCCTCTCACTGGGCAGGTGAGACGTCATGAGCTGGCTCAAATTATTATTATTTTTTTGAGACAAAGCCTCAAGCTGTCACCCTGGGTGGAGTGCCATGGCATCACAGCTCATAGCAACCGCCAACTCCTGCGCTCAAGCGATTCTCCTGCCTCTGCTTCCCAAGTAGCTGGGACTACAGGCACCCGCCACAATGCCCAGCTATTTTTTGGTTGTAGCCGTCATTGTTGTTTGGTGGACCCGCACTGGATTTGAACCTGACAGCGCAGGTGTGTGTGGCTGGTGCCTTAGCCACTTGAGCCATAGGGGCCAAGCCAGCTGGCTCAAATTAGTTGGAGCACAGAGACACAGGACAAGGCAGACATGTGTCTCTTACTGGCTCTGGGGAAGGGAAGGGTGGGGCAGAGGGCGGGGCGGCAGGAGCGGGAGTGGTTATGCTGGGGGCAGGGCTCTGACAACACACTGGCTCTCACCTGCTGGGCGATGACTTCCCTGGGAAACACCCACTGGCATGGGTGGCCCGGTCTGGAGAGGCCCTGCACAAACTCCATCCCTCGCTGGCTCGCCAGCTTCCTCACCAGGTAAACGCGGTACCAGTCGTTCCCAACGCGGGCACAAAAGTGCTCAACTTGCTGCAGATAGCGCCTCCTCTCCTTGGCCATCTCTGAGCGTCCAGGGAGAAGGTGGGTGAGTAACTGATGACTCAAAGTATTTATTATAGAGACAAAGACGGTCACAGGGCATGGGGCCTCCTCTTCAGGAATCACAATAGAAACCATTCAGGGGAGAGAGGAGGTCGTAAGGCCCAGTATTGCTCAGAGAACTGGTTTCTGACACTTCCGGAACTTCTAAATAATGGGGTCTCTAAACTCAGAATAAGGAAGACTTGCCTGGCCCCCCCTGAGGCTCCGAGAGGAAGTCACACGCCCTGTCCAGGCAGAGGCGGATGCTGGCGATCTCCTGCAGGTACTCCACTGAGGCCTCACGGGCTAGCTCCTGGCCGTGCCTCTCTGCAGAGGACCTCTGCTCCAGGAAGCACCTCTGCTCTCTCAGGTACTTCAACTCATCAATTCTGGAGCAAGCACTGGTTTTCTCATGTAGTGAATCCTAAGAATTGAAGAGCAAAAGGAAAGGACATTGCTCTTTTGAACATGCAGGTCCCCAGCCTTCTAGAATAGCCACAGTATGACTCTGTGTGTTTCAGTGTAAATGTTTTGCATCATGGAAAACTAACATTTCTTTTTATTTTAGGGGCAAGAAGGAGGGGAAAAGCAAACCTATAAGAAAATATGATTTAATTTCATTCATACACATTGTAAAAAAAATTTTTTTTTTAAGACAGAGTCTCACTATGTCTCCCTCAGTAGAGTGCTGTGGCACCATAGCTCACAGCAACCTCCAACTTTTGGGCTCAAGCGATTCTCTTGCCTCAGCTTCCCAAGTAGCTGGGACTACAGGCTCCCACCACAACGCCTGGCAATTTTTTTGTTGTAGTTGTTGTTTAGCAGGCCCTGGCTGGGTTCAAACCCGCCAGCCCTGGTGGAAGTGGCCGGCACCCTAACCACTAAGCTATGAGAGCCAAGCCATAAAAATTTATTTATTTATTTTATAGATAGAGTCTCAAGCTGTCACCCTGGGTAGTGTGCTGTGGCTTCACAGCTCACAGCAACCTCCAACTCCTGGGCTCAAGCAATTCTCTTGCCTCAGCCTCCCAACCAGCTGGGACTACAGGTGCCTGCCACGACGCCCGGCTGTTTTTGTGTTGTAGTTGTCATTGTTTTAGCTGGTCTGGGCTGGGCTTGAACCAGCCAGCCTTGGTGCATGTGGCTGGTGCTCTACCCACTGAGATATAGGCGCCACCCTAAAAATTTTAGATATAAAAATAAGAGGATAATGAAAAGTATTCCTAGGCCACCACCTCGCAGTGAGCACCATCAGCTTTGGAGAGATAGTTCTTTTGGCACACAAACACCAACGTATACAATGGCCGAGGGCAGGAACAGTGTCTTTGGAACCTTTCTTTTCTGCATGGAACACAACATCTATTAATTCTACTTACTGAAATTATATTTTGTAGACTTTTAAAAACACTTTTTCATTGCATTAAACCCTGTTGTTCAGGTAGTTGAAAAAGAAACACAGGGAAGGCTCTGTGCCTGTAGCTTAGTAGCTAGGGTGCCAGCCACATACAGCAGAGCTGGCAGGTTTGAAGCCTGCCCAGGCCTGACAAACAATGGTAACTATCACCAAAAAAATAGCTGGGTATTGTGGCAGGTGCCTGTAGTCCCAGCTACTTGGGAGGCTGAGGCAAGAGAATGGCTTAAGCCCAAGAATTTGAGGTTGCTATAAACTGTGACGCTACGGCACTCTACTGAGGGTGACATAGTGAGACTCTGTCTAAAAAAAAAAAAAAAAAAAAAAGAAAGAAAGAAAAAAGAAATGCAGGGAAGTGGCAGCTTACCTCCATACAGCTGATAAAGAGCATGTACAGCTCAGTTTTATCTTCAATTATGAATGCTTTCTTTTTTAACAGGGACAAGTAATCCTGAATATAATCTTTTACTTCCTTGAAGCTGTGGAAACAAATATTATTCATGGTTACCTCATGTCTAGAGACCCATCTTATCAGAAAAAAAGAAAGAAAAACATCTATCATTTCTCCATCTCCTTCCCTTTGAATATATGTATATGTCTTTGTATAAACCATCATCTAGAAAGTAACCAGCCGTCATTAATATAACACTAAAACAAAAAGTGGCTGGAGATTTTACAGACAACCCTTGTATGCATATATAGTTTGTAATGTGATTTTGTTAAAAACATTTTAACATAGATTAGAGGCTTGGCACGTTTGAACCCAGCCCAGGCCTCCTAAACAACGACAACTGCAACAAAAAAACAGTCGATGGCTCACACCTGTAGCACAGTGGTTACGGCACCAGCCACACACACTGAGGGTGGCGGATTCGAACCTGGCCTGCACCTGCTGAACAACAATGACAATTGCAACAAAAAAATAGCCAAGGGTTGTGGCAGGCGCCTGTAGTCCCTGCTACTTGGGAGGCTGAAGCAAGAGAATCTCTTAAGCCCAAGAGTTTGAGGTTGCTGTGAGCTGTGATGCCACAGCACTCTACCCAGGGAGACGTAGTGAGACTCTATCTCAAAAGCAAACAAATTAAAAAAAAAACCAAAACACAGATTGGAAGAACATTAAAATTCTATAGTTTAGACCAGCTGTTTTCAAACTTTTTGGGTTTAGGACCCTTTTAAAGTCTTAAAAGTTACTTAGGACCCCAAAGAACTTTTTCTTATGTGAGTTATAACTATTAATATTTATAATAGTAGAAATTATTAGAAATTAAAAACATTTCAAAAATATCAGTTCATTTAAAATAGCAATAATAAATCCATCATATGTCAAGTAATATTTAAAATAATAAACTATTTCCAAAAGTTAAAAATTAAATTTTGCAAAATTTAAAATTTCAATTAGTGAAAGAGTGGCTTTGTTTTACATCCCTGCAAATCTCTTTAATGCCTGGCTGACATCAGCTGCCTCTGTTTCTAATCAGTTGTGCCATATTGAGTATTTAAAGAAAATTTTGCCTCATACGTTATGTAGTTAGAAAAGGGAGAGATATTTTTTACAGATAATTGTGGATATTCCTATGTCATACTGTACCAAAACTTGACAAATTATCGACAAATTATCATTTCTAAAGGTTAGTTGTAATGTGGAACCTGAAACCTTATCAATGCACTTGTCATAGTCTACTACAGTAAAATCAAATGTACTCCTCACACTTTCAATGGGTTATTTTTTCACTCACATATGGTTTTGTGACTTTAGGCATTGGTCATTTGGAAAATACAAGTTCACTAAACTATACAGATCTTACAAATGTTGACATTTATTTTATAGTATATTTAAAAAACCCACCCACCTTCATTAGTATCACCGTATATTGCCCCAAAATGTCTTTAAGTATTAGAAAGCTAACTAGCTCATCATGGAGAATATTAGTTTTCCAAAATTTTAATTTTTGCTTAAAAGCCTAAATTTTATCATTAACAACACACACCATCAGTAGTTTTGATGTGGCAGGTCCACTTTGTTTTTAAGAAAGTTCCTGCCAGATGCCCAGATCTGATCGTCTGTAGTTTCAGGTCATTCTTCAAGTGCAAATGGCATTCCTGGAAAAATCAGCCGGCTCATACAGGACAGCTGTGAGTGGCCGTCCTCGAGAAGGCCACAGTGCTGCAGCACACAGCAAGGTGTATTGTACACACTTCCCATTCCCATGGAGTATTTACAAAGTCATATCCTCAAGGGCTGAGAGTTAGTGAAATTGATAAGTGAAACTGGCATTTTAAAAAAATATCCCCGAAACTTATTTGATCTTTGCTTGAATACAGTTTACATAGAAAGATTGGGACTGTTTGCTTTAGGTGCCCCTGATGACTCTCACAAGAGGCAATGAACTATAAAGGGTTGTCAGTCTGGAGACACCAGAAATGGAAGTCACAAGCCCAATCTTAGGACTGCTCTTAAAGATTTGCCTCTAGCGAAATTAGGCCACTCTCTTTACAATTGCCCAGTGTGTTGGAGCTACTGTGGGAAAACAGCTGACGTTTCAGAGGGCATTTCATATTCTGGTCTCTTAGAGCATTTAAATACTTGGAAATAAAAAATGTTTAGCTTTGAAGTTTTCAATACTGGAAAACTTTCACGTCTAGGGTTTTCAGCCAGGAAGGGCTGGACCTCGTTTCCCACAAGGCTGCTCTTCTTCTTTGTCTTCCATTTCTCCTGCATCATCATCTCACCTACTTCGTCATGCTATAAAAGAAGGCCTAGAGCAGGTCTGAGCTGGTCTGCGGAAACCATGCCCAGCAAGACAATCTGAGAGCTCCTCCTCAGTGTGTGAAGACTACCGCAGCTCTGGGGAGAGCAGCAGGCCTTTCTGTCCTCAATCAAGCTGTGGCTGTTATCAAAGAAAAGACTGAGCAAAAGAGGGGTGTGTTCAATGTTCAGATGGAGCCCAAAGTGGTCACAGATACAGGTGACCCTTGGCATTTTTTAACAACTGCATGTGCAAGGTGGCCAAGAAGACGCAGCAATGACTGCTATCATGTCCCCTTCACACCGAGACGCCGGCAGCTCTACCCGCTGCGGCTGTGACATCATTGTGACATCACTGCAGAATCAACATTTCCCTTAGTATCAAATTTATATTGTAAATTGTATTTAAATTTATATTTAAAAAGAGTTTTGACTTAGCGACCCAACCTACAGCAGCACTTTCAGAACTGCACTCCCAGGTAACACCAGTACCAGAGGTGATGCTTTTCCTTTGCAGAGGTCAACATCCTTTCTAACCAAGGAAACACACTGAGCCCATGTGCAGGCGACATGAACTCAGAGGACATCTAGACCTCGAGGTGAGGGAGACCCTATTTTCCCACCCTAAAAAGTCACAAAACCGGGCAGCTGTGGAACTAGCTGATGATGAGACCCACACACCTCACCCCACCGCCCCCTCCCAGCATTCTGTTTTCGTCCTGCCAAATACGCGCTTGTGGGTGTGCTGGGCTCACCAGCCCACACAGAGGAGCCAAGTCATCTCTCGCTGAAGAGCCTTCCCGAGATCAGAACTAACTACTAATCCTAAGAAGAACATTTGGTAGCAAAGAGAAAGCCATGATAAAGAAGGAAAGCAGACAAGACTGTCCAGGAGCACATCTCAGGTAAGGCAGTTGCTCTCACCTGTACTTCAAAAGCAGTTTCAGGACCACCGAGCGGATGACAGGCGTCTTATCAACGACATCATCAAATGGAGAGAGAGATTTTGTGTGTTCACGTTGTCCTTAAACCAGAAAGAGAAAGTGAGTTCACTGCACCTGACAGGTCAGGGTGAGAAGAACCATGTCATTAGGCTTATAGGGAAAAGCAGCTCACTCTGAGGAGTATGTCTGAGGAGTTCCTTTTGCACAAAGAGTAGTGACAACAGGCTGTCGATGACTGGCTTCTCCGGCGGAGTGTTATCTTTGAAGCACATGGTGGAAACCAGGTCTACAAAGAAGCTGTTGCACATCTGCCGGAACTGGGCATGCTTCTCTACAGCTTTCCTAGAAATAGTTGGAGAACACCATCAGCAGACTGGGATGTCCCAGATCCCTCCATGTGGAACGGCTTGATTGGGACAGCACTTCATTTTTAGAGATTCAAGTCACCCTTTGCCTTGCTTAAAGCTGGTCTTCAAAACTGCAGTGAACAGGATTTAGACTTCCCGCTTTCTAGGGACACTTTCATTCTTTGGCCAGCTAGCAACAACCCCCGGTGTCCCAAAGTATGTCAAAGAGTCCATCCGCAGGCATGCCTGGGGCTCCACATTTAGGAGGCTATGGAAGAGAGGGAAGGGAAAGAAAACCAACCGCCTCCAGAGCAGGGCTGAGCCTGCTGGGCCCACGCATGCTAGCCCCTTCCAGCTTCCTCTGCGAGCTGAACAAGTTGTCAGGTCAGTGGGTGGGAATGATCACTGAGAGGCTATGCCAGTCACTTCTAAACTCCTTGGGCCACTAGCAAAGCTTTAAGACTTTTTGTTTTATTTCCTCTAAATTTGCTGTCTCTCAAATCTATACATGTATATGTCTTGGAGAGAGAGTGATTTTGAGACACCAGATGCTTGTGAAGGTGTATATGTGGTGGGGTCTCTTAGGATAGTTTGCTGAATTTCAGTTTTCTGCCAAATGAAGGTTAAATAGAGCTTATAATTTTTGAATGTTATATTTAAAGGGGGGAGGGGAAAACTTTCTTGAGAGAAAGGATGTTTTACCTGTGCTCTTGGGAAGTGGTCAGGGAGAATGTGTCTGGCAGGTCGGTTAGACAGTAGGGGCACATCATCTGCCCAGGGGCCAGCCACGCTCGGATGCAAGGCAGGCAGTAGACGTGGTCACAGGGCAGGCAGACGGGGTCCTGCGCGTCCCCCAGGCAGATGGGGCACGGCTGGATCCCAAACCTAGAGACCGAGCAGGAAAGTGGGTTCTGAGGCTGGGAAGCTGCCAGCAGAAGCCAGAAGCACCAAAGACTCAGAGTTCTCTTTCATGGATCCCACACCAAAGGCCTCACCTGGCGAAGGTCTTGCTGGCTGTGTCCTTACATTTACAGAGAATGTTCATCACAGCCACAAAAGGCCTGTGGGTCTTGATGTCAGAGTTCTCCTGAAGACACTGAAGGAGGGCAGTGAGGATGAGAAGTCAGCCGTGGGGAGGGCAGGGGTCAGCAGGGCCAGGCAGGTGACAGAGTGGACAGCACAGCACCCACTGGGCCAGCTGGCTGGGGTGCAGGGTGAGGCCTGCTGGGTTCTGTCAGCAGTCCCCTGATCCTGCTTCTTTGTAGGAGAACTGAATTCCCAACTTCTGATCTCCCCTTCTCCTCTCCCTCCTGCTACCATGAGGTATTGTAAACTCTACTACTAATAATAATGTAATGACCCTCTGTGTGTCTCCCACCAAGGGTTAGAAAATCTCAGGATTTTGAAATTTTGATTTAGATCACTTTTTAAACAAACAGAACATTACAGATACAGCTGCAGCTCACATTTCCCTCCCTTCCTCCGTCCCCAGAGCTAGCCACATTCCTACTCTCACCAAGGATGTCTGTCTGCACGCACACATTCTGCGTCACTGCTGTGAGGGTTTAGAACTTCATATGGACGACACACTGTACACAGGCTTCTGGAGCTTGCTCTTTAAAAACATTTGAGACTGATATGCAGGTGCAAATGATTAGGTTACAACATTTGCATTTGTTAGGTAAAGTCCCTGTTGTAGTTGTGCCCTCCCCCAGGTGTGCCTTATACCCTTACACTGCGGTCATTAGGTGGGAGCTCACCAATCCCCTCCCTCCTTCCCTATTCCCCCAACTTAAATTAAATTGAGGTTTTCTCTTGTGTGGGTGTGTATTAGTCCATCTACTGTCTTCATAGTAGTATTGAGTACATTGGATACTTCTTCTATTCTTTTGATACTTTACTAAAGAGTTCTCCAACCCTATTCAGGTTAATACAAAAGATGTAAAGTCTCCATCTTTTTTATGGCTGAATAGTATTCCATGGTATACACATACCACTGTTTATTGATGCATTCATGAGTTGATGGCCACTTAGGTTGATTCTACATCTTGGCAGCTCGTGTTCTTCATTAACACACTTAGTTCCAGAGAATTCTTCCTAAGTGCTATATGGTGTCCATTGATAAATATACTGGTTATTTTTTTCCAGTTAATAGGCATTTAGATTTTTTGCAATTTTTTGCAATTCCCAATGTTCCTGTACTCAATATTCTTGCATATGTGTGCTTGATACAAATGGGAAGTTTCTGTAATATAGTTAGAAATGGGGCTGGGTGCAGTGGCTCATGCCTCTAATCCCACCACCCTGGGAGGCAGGCCAAGGCAAGGGTATTGCTGAGGTCAGGAGTTCAAGACCAGAGTGAGCAAGAGTGGGACCCTGTCTGCACCAATAGAAAAAATAAGCTGGGCATAGTGGTAAGCACCTGTAGTCCCAGCTAGTCGGGAGGCTGAGGCAGGACTATCACTGGGGCCTACGAGTTTGAGATTGCTGTGAGCATAATGATGCCACTGCACTCTACCAGGGATGGTCAGAATGGTAGATTTTATGTTTACTGAACCACAATAAAATATGACAGTGGCCTTGTGTTGGGCAGAAGATGGCAAGGTTGGGATATTATAGACTAGAAAGCTGATGGTGTCTTTATGATCTGCAGCAAGGCTTTGGGATGATCATCGTCGGTGACACTCTGGGAGGCAGCTCACATGCTCTGCTTACAGCTCTGCCTCCGTCACCTATCCAGCCTTCCTATAAAACTGACTGAGGAAACATCAATGCTCATCCATGTCTTGGATACTTTTTGTAGTTTTTAGCAAGGCCCCTCAGGCTTAGTACAAGAGGCAGCACTGACAAGGCAGCTGAGCTCAGCAGGGGGTGAGGAGGTGGCGGTGAGGCCAGACCTTGAGGGCTGTGCTCTCCCCCAGGCCACTGGTTTCGGATGGCCTCAGGGAGCTGCCCTCCACTGGGAGGGGACAGCAGCACCAGAGGCTTTAAGCATGAAAACTGACATGGTGAGAACTTTGGCTGTTTACTTGCACATGGATCTGACTGGGAAGAAAGAAACCAGAAGCTCATTAAGTTTTTAAGGTCATTCCATGACCAAAAACATCTCCCAACATGTGTAATCTCCAAAACCCCATGAAGGTGCACAGGCGGCAGGCAGGGCCAGCTAATCATCTCTCAGCGTGTGGCCACCTGGCCTTTTGGAGCCACACTGAAGCTGGCTGAAAGCCTGTGCGTCCCCCAGGCGTCCAGGGATCCAGGACTGTGCAGAAGACGTGGGGTGAGGCTGCCTGTGGCGTGGGTGTGGGGGCGGGTGCTCACAGGTGTCGTCTGCTCAGGTGGCAGAGTGCAGGTGTTTCCTCACATCCTTTCTTTTTTCCTTTATCAAAAGTGCTTCCATGTTCTGCCTGGGCACATTACCATTCCACGGAAGATTTTTTGCAACTAGACAAGGCCACATGACTAAGTTTAGGACAACGAGATGTGAACCGGAGCAAAGTGCGCATGTTCTGGGCTGGGCTGGCAAAGAGAATGGGTGTGCCCTCCACCTCCCCTTCTTTCTTTGGGTTGTGACACCAGGAACAGCCTCCTGAGACCAGAGTATTCATGTTAAGGACAACAATGGGATGAGACACGGAGTTGGGGCATTTATGGGTGCTGCTCACACCCATCCTGCTCTCTGGGAGAGAAAAAAGCTGAAGCTGTGTCATAGCGAGGTCAGAGGACTCAGCACCCTGCACCCATGCTGACCTCCCTTCAGTGCCCTTTCTCAGACACCCTGAGAGCAACAGCTCTGGATGTGCTCATACAGGAGAGTGAGGCAGAGGCTGTCACAGAGATGGCAGCTTTTTCTATGGGGGCTCTGTCCTGTGCTACCACTAGCTTTATAAAGGATGCTAAGGGGAAGAGACATGGTAGCTTCCTGTTCTTTGGTCCCATGGACAACCTAGTTTTGAAGTCCCCAGTCCCAACAGGTTATCCTGCATCCTTGCCAACCCAACCAGAGGGCCAGGCTGGTTATCTGTACGGGGGTCACCCGGGAGGCCAGGTCGCTCCTCTCATGGTTTTCACACATGTTCCCTGCATCGATCCCTTTCTTAAACAATCCCTGCAGCAGCTTCTCATCATGCAGCAGGACCCTAGATGATATGGACTGACATAGCAATCAGGAGAGAGTGGGTCGCTAAGCAACTAAACCCTGAAAACTTAAGGGCCTGTTATGAAATCACTTTCCTTTACAGTTCTAGACAAAGTTGTCAGAGCTAAAAGAGAAGATACTAACATGCAGATCAATGCTAAGTCATCTTTCAGCTGGTCTTCATTTGGAAAGAGGTAGAGTCGTGCTGCCAAGGTGAGCCAATACTCACCTTGTCTAGTAGGAAGACATACTTGGTCACCAGGCTGCTTAACTCTGGGATCTGGCTCTCAGTCCCCAGGAGCACATGCTCCACAAAGAGAGCAACAGACAAAATCCGGTTCCACTGGATCCTGTCAAAAGAGGGTGTCGCTCAGCTCTTAACAAGGGAGTCCCACCTCGCCTTAGAGCCCAGCACAGGAAATGTCTCCCTGATCCTGATGGCTTGTCCTCTCTCTGCACACCTGCCGACCCTGGCTGTCCCTTCTAACAGTTCCTTTCTGCACAGCCCTGCCCACATGGCATCATGATAGTTCCGCACACCCTGGATGCACAGGCTTCTTCATCTAATGAGATGCCTGGCGCTCAGCGAGGGCTCAGCAGACGTGAAGTGAAAACCAGAAAGAGCCCCTGCCCTGGCAGCAGTATGTGGTAGTCTTTTTCCTGGATGTGCCTGGGACTTGGCAAGCTCCAGGTCAAAATGTGCAAGTGGCGAGCGCCTGTGTCTCACCTGACGCCCACGATGGCGACTGTGGCCTGCCTCCCGCTGCCCTGCATGTGCGCGTCTGAACAGATGAGCTGCAGCGGCGTTGAGAGGTTCTTCACCAGCTGCAGCCAGGCCTGGGGGCTGGGCTTCAGGGCGTCTCTTGTCAGCATTTCAACACAGGCCACTGCTGCAAATGCATCCAGGGTCTGTGGGGTGGGGGAAAGGGTGTGACTGTACTGTGGGCCTCCCTCTTCACCTTTTCCTTTTGGGGGGTTGCTCTAAGTTCTTAGCCAGCGGCCCTGGCTGTTGATCCGGTATGTTCTTGTACGCCACGCTTATAACCTAATCTGTTGCCATCTTGAGAGGGTTCGGTAGCTGTGTTACTGACTTCTCTGAGTTACACCAACGTTAGGGCCCATGAAGGAATCTCCCACATGGAACACAGCCCCGTAAGCTTTCCGCTCCCAGGCGGGGGTGGAAGCACGCCGACCCTCGCTCCAGGTGGGTGGGGGCATACCATTTCACAGCCAGCCAGCTCGTGGCTCGGCGTGGCTTCTGCCAGGCTCTGCAGAATGTGCGGATGGACAGCCAGGATTCTGGAGAAGTTCTGCAGCCGGTTCTTGAAGTGCTGATAGGCAAGGTGCACCCATGGCAAGGAGGTCCCGTCCTCTGACCGTCCTGACGCTGCCTTCAGTTCACTGATGCACGACCACAGAGCCATCTGCAGAAACTGGGATTTAAAAAGCTTTTAGTACATATTATAAATTACAAACATGGCACATTTTTCCCTGAGGAAATGAGAGCTATCCAAACACTACAGGAGAATGCTGGAGGTCGTGTTTGTGCTCCCTGTCCCTAGCTTGCTGTCTGAGGTGGCTCCTTCTGGTCACCTTATAGCAGCTGCCTCTACTCCCTGCCGCCCCCAAATTGGGGTCGCGTTGTCTTCCTGATGTTGTTCCCACCTCCCCTTGCATTATGAACACTGCTCCATTTTCTGCAAATTACTCTGTTACTGTGCATACTTGAAAAACACTGTAATGGGCACTTAATCACCCACTGAATGGCTGTACTTTAATCTGCCCATCTTTTATTTTTGAACAATATTTCTAACTTTTCACTTTTAGAAATAAAGTTCAGGCTTGGCGCTCGTAGCACAGTGGTTAGGAGGCCACCACATACACCGAGACTGGAGGGTTCGAACCCGGCCAGGGCCAGCTACACAACAATGATAATTACAACAAAAAATAGCTGGGCGTTGTGGTGGGTGCCTGTAGTCCCAGCTATTTGAGAGGCCGAGGCAAGAGAATTGCTTAAGCCCAAGAGTTTGAGGTTGCCGTGAGCTGTGACACCACAGCACTGTACCAAGGGTGACATAGTGAGACTCTGTCTCAAAAAAAAGAAAAGAAATAAAGTTGAAAAGAACATTCCCATAAATGCAAGATTTCTGCACATTTCCAATAATTTTCTTAGCATAGAATCCAAAGTTCAGACTGTGAGAGGTTCCCAATACGTCCTGCCAGGCAGCTTTCCACACACTCGCTGTCCACACTGCTGCCGCTTTTGTACAGCACCGGCTGCTCTCCTTTCAAAAAATTATCGATGGCTCGGCGCCTGTAGCTCAAGCAGATAAGGGGCCAGCCACATACACCGGAGCTGGGGGATGAGAATCCAGCCCAGGCCCACCAAACAACGACAACTATAACCAGAAACATCCAGGTGTTGTGGCGGGCACCTGTAGTCCCAGCTACTTGGGAGGCTGAGACAAGAGAATCGCTTGAGCCCAAGAGTTTGAGGTTGCTGTGAGCAGTGATGCCACAGCACTCTACCCAGGGTGACAGCTTGAGACTCTGTCTCAAAAGAAAAAAAAAAAAAAAAAAAAATCAAGACTGGGAAATTTCAAGTGTTTTCTGGATGTTGATATGATTATTCTGTTAATAGTTGTTTTATACCTTTTATTATTTTTCAAAATTAGCGTATTTTCTTCCTGATCCCTAAGGAATACCATGACCTTTAGTCAGATTGCTTGCAAGGACATGCTCCTCAAATCTGTGACTTTCCTTTTTTATGTAATTTTTAGGTAGTCCAGAAGTATTAATTGTACAATTATTACAGGTAGTCCAGAAGTAATAATTGTACAATTATTAATTGTAATTTTTAGGTAGTCCAGAAGTATTATTCTTTCCATTGAATTTCATCTATTATTCTTAATCCAGTAGGGTTAAATATCTACCTAATTTTCTTCCAGAGAAACTCATTTAAAAAGAAAGTATTACAGGGAAACTGGAGGTCTTTTGATATTGACAGAAAGTTCCGTGCGTTACGCAGCCCAGGCAGTGAGCAGAAGGTCCGCACTGAGCGCACCCCCACCTGGTGCCCCACAGGGCACCTGCTGTTCCCAAACAACAGCACCAGCCCTAGCAGCTCAGGCTGCGTGCCTGTGTCCACATCCAGTCCATGTCACACAAGCTTTACACTCGACCCTTTGTCAGTACCTACCTTTAATTCCTCCCCAGTAGACACACTCATGGTCAAGAGGAGAAAATCCTGGGAGTAGCCCTGCAGAAGGTCCTGCTGCGGCTCCCCACGGAGCTGGGCGAGAAAGCTGCCCAGAGGAGTCCGCTGGAAGATGTCCAGTAACTTTCCTGACAGCCCTGTGGGAGGAAACCAAAGAGTGAGACTCTGACTCCCCCTCGTGTCCAGAAGAGTGAGGCCTCCCTGTGAAGGGCAGTAACTGGGCCAGGCTGTGCTGGCCGGGAGCTCCCACAGGGCACCAGCTGCCCGATGTCCTGGGGGATGAAAGGAACGGTCACTGTCTGGACGTGTAAGGTATTTTTCCAGTGGAATAGAAGATCAGAGGCAGGGCAGCACCTGTGGCTCAGTGAGTGGGGCACTGGCCCCATATACCGAGGATGGTGGATTCAAACCCAGCCCCTGCCAAACTGCAACAAAAAAATAGCCAGGCGTTGTGGCAGGCGCCTGTAGTCCCAGCCACTCAGGAGGCTGAGGCAAGAGAATCGCCTAAGCCCAGTAGTTGGAGATTGCTGTGAGCTGTGTGATGCCACAATACACTACTGAGGGCAATAAAGTAAAACTCTATCTCTTAAAAAAAAAAAAAAAGAAAAAAAGATGAGAGGCAGAATCAATGGTAAATTTTGTTTACAAACAGCCAAGTTAGCCCCAAAGGGTCAAAACTACCTGGTATCAGAGAGCAGAGTCTAAACGTCCTAACAGGTGCAGGAACCCCAGGGTCTGAGTAAGTCAGGAGTGAGTGGGGCGGAGGACACAGACCACTCTTCTTTGGGTGGGGTGCTGGCCCCCAAGTTGAATATTATTATAGAAAAGCAAAGTCAGAGCATCGCCACAGACAAAGGAAATACTCTCTCATCAGGAGAGAGACTGCTTCAAGTTTCTCCAGAAAATACGGACATCAGAGTGTTCTGCCCCGTACTGTAAGGAAATGTTAAAAAGATCAATTCATGTATGAAAGAAGACTTTTCCAAAAATGCTGTGCTATCCTTAGTGTTACGAAGACTCCAGAAGGACCCGGTAACAGGCAGCCATCTGTCTGCCTACTCATCTACCGCCAGGCAGACGCCTGTGAGGAGCAGGCGACTGGCCCATGCGGCACCTGCCCCGTGCAGTGGCCTTACCCTCGGTGTCGGTGATGTACTGAGCCTGCGCCCACAGCTCCTCCAGATAGTCCTTGATCCTCCAGCTGAATGGGACGATGTTGGACGCATCCTCCGAAAGGTTCATGTAGTTCTGCACCTGAATGGAGGACATCTCACTCTGGGGTCTGCAGGGTGAGTGAGGACAAGAACACGGTGTGTGAGACACGAGATGAACACAGGCCAGGACCCAGCATGGACACCAGCGCCCCCAGCCCCACCTGGGCGCTGCCGACTGCATGGACCAGCCGGCCTGCCCACAGCTCAGGGTTTCTGTGTGGGGCCACCTCATGGCATCCTGTGCTTTACAGACAAAACAAAAACAAACCCAGGCTGGCAGGGAGCAAGTTAGCTGCCCCAAATCTCTGGCAGAACCGAGTCTTCTGGTGCCCAAGCCTGCTCTGATGCCCTAACTCAGGACACGACTTGTCAGAGCAGTTCTCTCCGTCAGGAGCATCAGCAGCACCTCACCTCCTAGAGCTCCCACTGGGAGTTCAGAATGCCAAGTACGTACATATTCCTTATTAACGCACACCCCAGAACTGAAGGCCCTGAAATCCAAAGAGGAATCTTTTGGGAGGCAGCTGAGCTCAGGGACAGGCTGTGCAGGTGCTTATAGAACGAGGGACAGAATGGGGAGCACAGACCACAGGGCTCTCCTACGCACGGCTTCCCCGTCACACACGGGTTGTGTCTGGCGACTTCACCTACACAGGGTTCTCTGGAAGCAGGGCAGTGAGGACAGTGCTGACAAAACAAGGCTTACTCAGCACTTTAGTAAGCTTCCTTTTGTAATGCCGCAATTCTCTAGGCTGCAAAAAGAGCCAGCATAGCCGCTGCTGTGGAAAACACTTGGGCAGCTTCTCAAAAAGGTGGACATTCAACAACTATATGACCCAACAATTCTGCTTTTACTTATACGTGAATACCAAAGGGAGCTGAAAGCAGGAACTTAGATACTTACACACCAATGTTTATAGAAGCATTATTCTTAATAGCCAAAAGGTAGAAATAACTCGGATGTCCACAAATAAATGAATAGGTAAATAAAAATAAAAAAAAAAGAGCCAACGTAAATGTTATTCTAAAGGCAACAGAAGTATTTCACCTAATACTGGGAAGGGTGTATTAACTGTTGCTGTAGTACGGTTCCCCCCTTTCCCATAAAAAGTCTTCTATTCACCTTGCATTATTAGTCACAAGAGGAATGTTCAGAAGCTTAATGTCCCTGAAAATAAACATCCAAAGATCTCTTGTCCAGGGCGGAGAATCCGGCCTGGCCAGTAGTTCGAGGTTTCCATCTCTGTCGATGAAGGATATCATACTCGCCAGCAGAGGGGTGACAGCACCCTGCACTCGCTTCCAAAGGGTTTGCCTGCAGCACAGGAGAGAGGGGACCCCATCCTGATATAGATGAAGAAAATGACTAACTCATTTAGAAAAAGTTTGTTCCAGATCAAGTTAAACAACAAAGCACGTTTACCTAGAATTTAGTTTTTGTTGCATACTAGATCTGGGTATTTTATATAGATAGATAATTAGTTGAATTAAGTACCTTCTTTTGTTGTTGTTGTTATATGTTTACATATTCTAGACTGGGTGCAGTGGCTCACGCCTATAATCCTAAAACTCTGGGAGGCCAAGGTGGGTAGATTACTTGATCTCAGGAGTTTGAGACCAGCCTGAGCAAGAGCGAGACACCGTTTCTACTAAAAATAGAAAAACTAGCTAGGTGTGGTGATGGGCACCTGCAGTCCCAGCTACTTGGGAGGCTGAGGCAAGAGGATCCCTTGAACCCAGGAGTTTGAGGTTGTTATGAGTTATGATGCTATGGCACTTTACCCAGGGCACAGAATGAGACTCTGTCTCAAAGAAAAAAACAAAACTCTATACTTTATTTCAAAATTCTTACGGCAAAGGATAAGAATTACTAGTTAATTACAATGTTGGAAAGAAAAATGGAGGCTCTGTTTTGAAAAGAATAAAAAGAACCTGGAGAGAATTGTTAAATGTCTACTGAGAAAACCAAGCAAACCAGTGATCAAGGAGCCCCCTTAATAAGGACGCTGTGTTCAGATGTTTGCTAAGCACGGAGACTGCAAAGGTGAAAGGTGAAAGGCCACTGCGGGGGCTGCCGAGCTTCATTCGGCTGTGCTGGAAGGTTCAGGACTGGGGGCTAGAGAACAGGGGCTGAGAATTTGGACTGCTTAATCCCAAGAGGGCAAAAGACTAAAGTCCAGAGAACACGGCAAGGGGGAGCCAGGCTGGTCCCCCCCGGCAGCTCTGAGATGGGATGTGAATGAGCAGGTGCGGTTCCAACCCCATGGAAGGAACAGAGCCTGTCCTCAGTGCTGTGGGCACCAGCACAGCAGGGAGAAGCCGCCGGCATCGCTGCACACTAGGTGGCCCATAGGGAGCCCAGACATGCAGATCTTGGGAAGCAGGAATGGAACCCACAAGGAGTGCCCGAAGGGAGGGAAGAAAGGAAGGGTAACTGGAGAGAGAGACAGGAGCTCCTGCAGCCGTGCACGGGAAGGACGTGCTAACTTGGCTCCTTCCCACTCTTCCCTCCACCAGGCCTGCAGCAACACAAGCTACAGGTGTGGAAGGCAGAAGGGACTTAGGGATGAATTCAATGTTCTTTTAGAGATGGGGAAACAAGAACCAGATTAAGTCACCAATCTACGACACTGCCAGGTTCCTCAGGGTAGAGGACCCCTCCCTCTGGGGTCCTTCCTGGACAACACTGGCCTCAGAGGTCACTGAGGGTTAGTCCTGGGCAAAGGGTCAAGGACCACAGGCAGTAATGATACTCTTGGGTCCTAATTACTTGGAGCAGCAGGACTTAGAAAATAATTTCTGTTCCTTCCCTACATTTCACCTTTTAAATAGAATAACCTAAAGCAGCACCCCTTCCTATGGTTGACCTCCTATAAGAGGTCATATGTTTACCTCCTATAAGAACAGATGTCTTATCTTTGTCAAGTTTTTTTACTATGAAAAATTTAAACACACAGAAAAGTAGAGACGAGTCCAACAAACCCACACATAGCTGCCACCCCGATTCATTTCATGCTCCTTGGGGAAAAAAACCACGGCTTTGGATTACTCAGAGGTTAGAAGGACAGTGCTATCGCCCTGTGCAAAGCGCCCTGTGCAAACCACTGTCCAGTACCTGAAAGTGCCGGCCTCCTGCAGGGCATCCTGATTGGAAGCTTCCCTCACGACCCAGCCCCCCAGACTGTGCGGGTGGTGCTCTTCCTGCTTCTTCAAAAGATCATGGAGGCGCATCTTGGATACCTGCAGGAAAGAAGCTGTAAAAAAGCAGAGGAGACACACACTCAGCACGCCCGCAGGAACTGGGGGCGCCCCTGCCTCCAGCCAGGCCAATTCGGGGGTGAAATTCAAAGGATGCTTTTAGATTTCTGCTGCGTCCATGGCTGCTTCTGTTGAGCCACAGAAATCTGACCGGGTGTCCTGGGCACCCCCTCCACGTTTAGTGGAGTGACGCCATGCTCTTTGGGAAGAGCCCACATGGGCACAGCAGGACAGGGGTGGGAGGACTCCTACCGCCGCACTCGTCGTCTTCATCTAGGAGGTCGAGAAGAATCTCCACTCTCCTCGTGTTACGCCTGCAGCTCTCACTGCGGTCCCTGCGGTCCCTCAGCATCCCCACGGCACTCTGCACGCAGCTCCTCAGCAGCCTTGTGGTGTCCAGGATCTGCACCTGTCCGTGCAGACAGCCATGTCTTCTATTCCTGCACTGCCATGGTGGGTAAAAGCCAAGCTACCCAAACTAGCATCCCGAGACCCACAGGGGTGTCCATTCAGCACACGAGAAGCACGGAATGGTCTTCATGGACAAGGGCTGTGCTGCCGACCTCCCCCCTGCTGGTGCCGATGGCCTGCTGACCCCCAGACGGCCGCCTGTGTTGGGGAGGAGAGATGCTAGCCCAGCCCAGAGTGGCACCAACTCCTCCCACTCTAGTGGAGAAGTGTAAAGATGCAGCTCAAAAGTGTTGCCCTGCAGCATATGAGGACCCAAGAAACTACAACTTACCTCACTGCCTCCTGTCTCAGAGGTTTCGTCCTGTGTCTCCTGGGAACTTTCTGTCTCCATGTCTACCTCAGCCACTTCCCCCAGTTTGCTGGGCTCTGTGTCCATCGCCTCCTCTGGGGCGTCTCCTGCCTCGCATCCCCTCACCACTGCAATCCGAGCAAACACGGTCAGGCCACCCCTGGGAGCGCAGGCAGCACTGGCTAGGGTCTGCGCTAGGCTCCAACTGTCCAGGCTTCCCAGCCCTCTGCTCTGTGGTGGGTCCCCAGATGAGAGGATATTTGTCATGAAGATCAGCACCAAATCGACCCACTGAGCACAGTCCCCTACTGGCAACCTCCCTTCCAGCCTGGAACCAAGGCAGATGGAGCTGACACCTCCTGGGGGTGCTCACTTCAGGCCTGCCCTGCTCACAGGTCCACTTCCACACGTGAAAGTATTACTGTCTGCGCGGCCCTGTGCTCTAGGAAGAGGCCCCAGCCCATTCTATAGCCGTGTCCTGAGTTCCTGCTGTGGTGAGGGAAGCAGAGGGCCGGCCCGCCTGCAGCATGGCACCTGCAGTACCCTCACTTGTGCCTCCTCGTAACTCACGCTTAGGCTCGTCCCCTGGCTTGAACAGCTGGCTGATGGTGACACTCTGCAGCTTGGTCACATCTGAAACCATGACGGTGGATCTCCGGAGGTCATCAATGTGCACAGACTGCCACAGGCCTGTGAAGAGCAAAGCTGCTTGCAGCGTCTATGTCCTCTCTGGCCTCTCCCTGCACGTCCTAACTTCATCACACTGATGCTGAACCAGACCCTTGAAGGGATTGTATTTATACAGAAATCACCTGACCCATTTTTTAAATCTCAGCAGCTTTCGCATAAAATCTTTTTTTAAGATCTGAAGTAACAGACATGGAAAGGATATATGGATAAGGTCTGTGATTCTTTCACAAATGAATTCATAGATTTGGGGTGTGACAGTAGTAAATGGGGGTGAGGCCTACCTTCCATTATCTATGAACTTATTAGACTAAGCTTATTTTCCTACTTCTGGAATACCAATTTTCTATACAATAAATAGTTGTTAATCACCTCTCAGAAGAAGGTACCATCTCCCACCCCCTGAAACAGACATAGAGTACAGATGCATTCGTGATGGGTTAGTCTGAATGTCTCCATTACATTATCCATATAACAATAGGGGGGATACCGGCAGGACTAATCGAGGGTTTATCTACAAGTAAATAAAGAAAATGCTAAATGTTGTAGCATCAAGTCCCAAGATTAGTGTTTTGTACAGTAATAGTGGTGAGAAACCTAATTGCATCTGAAAAGACTACTACTGAAATTCACATTAACAATTCTCATTTCAGATGTGTCCAACACAGAACCAAATGAGAAAGGACTCTAACATTATTTACATAAATATATTCATTACCATTCTGGTCCTACCTCCGTGGAATCCCACATAGGGCACTCCATTTCCCATCCGGGACAGTTTTGTGATGAAATAAACTAAGACACAGCTCCCATTTCCTTCTATTTTGTTGATTTCATTTACAGCAGAATACCTGTTTTAAAAACAAAAATCAAAACAGAACAGCAAATAAATAAAGTGGAGGTGTGCACCTGCTGAGGGTGTCTGTCCTCGGGGCGGCTGGGTTCAGTCTCACAGCCTCCCACTTGACTGGCTTTAAATAAATCTCACACCCCCACGGGTGTGATTTCTTCTCTTCTGGGAGGATGAAAAGTCCTTTCTTAGCATTTTCTTCCCTGTTGCTGTGTCCCTCTGCTTTGAAATGCCTGCTTTCTTATCCAGAAACCATGCCGCCTGCCCCCAGTGGCTTGCCTGATGAGGCATTGTGAGGCTAGCCAAGCTTTCACAAGTTTCCAAGAGTTCTGTGCATAACTCGACTCTCCTCAGACGGCCCTGGGCCCAGGTCAGTCTCTCACTGGGACACAGCCGTGAAATGAAGCACGCAGCCTATGCTTCAGCAGGGCCCCAAAACAGTCAATTCTAAAACTATCAGATTTCCTCTTATGATGAACACTATAAAAACGCCCAGTGACAATGAATGAAAGCATTTACATACTGTTATTTCCCTTGAACTGGCAATAATTTAGAAATGTATAGTTCAAAATTAACAACTACTACAGCATTGCTGCTAGTATGAGCTTACATCCTATTAATGTTCTGTTATTTACACTTCTCACATTTTTCACGTTTCCTATTTTTGTATTTTTAGCCTTTTTCTTTTTGTCTCTCTTTAGTTTCTCTAGTCCACATGGGGGAATGAGGAGGAGAAAGAATTTTTCTCATTTTTATTTCTATATTTATTATGATACTATACGGTTTTCAGGGAAGAAATTCCTTAGGAGCTCCTGAATGAACTTTGGGTTTCCTGTGTAGTTTTCTGAGAAAAAGACTAAAAGCGTACCTAGCCGAAGCAATGAGCTGAGCACTGTGGCCTCCGTCTTCAAAATCTGCCTGAATGATGAGGATTTTACATCTGGCTGTACTAGTTAAGCAGTTTCTGAAAGAAAAGGAAATTGTTCAAGTGAGTTCTCTGTCACCAAAATTGGATATAACAGAATTCTCCAAAATAATGGGAAATATAATCCCATTCAGGTGGGATTTTCTTCTGTCAGGTGAATAGACAAGTTAGTAGAGAAAGTTTTAAAAACCCAACAGCTACTGAGATATAATGAGGACCAGTTTCAGAGAGGACGTCACGATGGGGGCTGGCAGCAGAGCACAGGCGATGAGGGACACACGGGGAATCTGACAACAACCCTCTCCATAGCCACACGTCCCCAGGGCTCATGAACGAAGGTGGTGTTAGAGCCCCACAGATGACACACGCCTCGGCCGGGACTTGGGGAGAGGGGAGGCGGGGCCCCTTACCGGACTTCTCTGAGGAAGGAGTACTCGGTGTCAAACCGCTGCAGCCACAGGATGGTGGGTTTCTGAGCCACGTCTGCCACCTCTGATTCTAAAGTTTGACAGTCGTGACTTGTCAGCAGTCTAGAGAAAGTGGTGATCTACAGAGGTAGGAAACACAAATTATTTGCCTGAATTCAAGCAGGTTTAGATCCTAGAAACTCAAGAGTGTCCAGCCACTGAGCCACTGCTTTCAACAGGCTCAAGAGTGCGCAGCTGGGACACAGAAAAGATCCCAGACCCTCAGAGTTTTCAGAAACAAGGCAGTGCTGAGGCAGGTGGAATCTACGATATCAAAAAGGATCAGAGAGAACGTTTCACTCTGCCCCAAAGGCGGCTTAGTCTCCTTCCTAGATGCCAGTGTCTCTTCCTGTTTTGGTCCCTTCTTGAGATTTTCATGATCTTTTAGGCTCTTAAATCTAGCTTCCTGCTTCCACAGGCAGTTAACAGTTGGTGCCTCCTTCCCCAGCTGTTAGCAATTCTCCTCTACCATGGCTCACACCCCACAGTGCACACCCAAAGGTTCCTTAAGAATGGTGCTGCTGTCTCAGCTCACAACCACCAGAACCAAGCCTGGCCCTACCACTGAACTTGAGATTCCCACATCCAACTGCATGACAAACATCAAAACCTATCTCACATAGAGTTTGCCATTGGCTGCCCAAAATTTGTTGCTCATTTCTGGACTCTATCACAGTGAGGCCAACCTCCAGCCATCTAAGGAGGGATCCAGGGAGTCATCCCTCAATGCCCCTCTGTGGGGTGTCGTCAGCTCTGCCAATTTGCATCTTATTTCTGTTCCATCTGCTCCTGTCTTTTGCGCTGTTCCAGCAGCCTCCCTATTGGACTGTCCTCCCAACAACAGTCTTTTTTTTTTAATCAGACTCTCTCCATCACTCAGGAGAGGGACACAATTAAACACACACTCCTCCATCACTCCCCTCTGCACAGTGAAGACAGAATTCTGAGGTGCCACCAGCAAGGCTCTCCATGAGTTGTCAGATTGTACCTCATCTGCGGGTCTTGGCACTCTAGCCCTGAACTCTAAACTCTGCCAGGGGGCTACTTGGTCTCCTGCACAGATGGTGCTGTCGCATACCTGGCCCACAGAAGCCCTCTGCCTACAGTCCCTTCTCTCCTAGAGAGAACCTCATCTGACTCTGTGTCCTGATCTGTGCTGCCTCCTCTTCCTCAGAGCACAGCAGTATTGATGGTGCCTCTCATCTGTCTGTGTCCCCACATAGCACATGGACAAGACCAAGAGAACTGGGGCCTGAACTCAGTGCTCAGAGCGGCTTCCTCTGCTGACGTGAGCATTGCACATGTGTATGGTGCTGCCATCAGCATGGAGCACTGCACAGAAACAGACACTCGGAACTTGGTCATACCGAACTCACATAAATACTCGGTCCTTCTTGCACTTAATGTGGACAAGAACTGAAAGTCTCATCCTACCCACTTATCATCCCTATGCACCGATATAAAAAGAACCTTGAATCCTGACACTAGGGATTCAGACCTCGGGTCAAATAGGATAGGGTGAAATTATAGAACAATAGTCACCTCTGCGAAGGTGGCATGGCGCTCCAGATCTATCTTGCGAAGGTGAGCCTGGAGGAAATCTGCAAAGGAGTCATGCTGTTGTGCATAGTAGTATTCCTGAGACAGCGACTGTGCCGCGAACAAGCCCAGTGAAGAGGCGCTCAGCCGGACCACGGCGTCAGGAGTGGCACAGTCCAGCAGGGTCAACTTGGCCTCCTCAGACACCTTCTGGTAAAGCTCCTCAGTCAGATCCCTGGGGCCCTGCCGATCCGTGACCTGCAGCACCACAGAGGCGCAGGTGTCAGAGTGGTAGCCGATGAAGACGTCAGAAGGGCTGTACTTGTGTCTGGGTAAGAACGGCTCTGCATTCACGTGGATGAACTTCTCCACCCACTTCTGGAGCTCTTCCACGATGCTCTTTTGCCACTTCTCCAGCACTGTGTTGAGGTCCAGATAGTGCTTCTCCAGCCGGTTGATGAGGGGGATGGGGAAGTGTCTGTACACAACGTCTTTCTCTTCAATGACTATCAAGCGGAAGTCTGGGTGAACCCGACATTTGACACGATGGGTCCCCAGACCAAGGTCCACGTACTTCTGGCCCCCGAGGTAGACGTAGTACTGGTTGAGCGCATCGTAGAGGCTCTCATAGAGGTTCTGCAGGTTGAGTAGCACCACCATCTTGCCTGTTTCCATGCAGATTTTCACTCGGTTGATATTTCTGCAGATCTGGGTGTACTCTTGGTCCTTGGAAAAACTGGAACCAAAAATAATCTCTGGCTGCTGGTCCGCACTGAAGAGCGTCTGCTGCAGGATCTGCAGGGCCACGTAGTTCTTGGTCAGCACGAGTAAGTAGCGGGAGTCAACATCTTCCAGCTCTCTGCCCGGCCCCCTCTGCAGAGCCCCGTAAACGTTCTGCTTGATCAATTGCATGGTGCTGACTTCTTCTGAGCACTTTGCCTCGGGCAGGCAGGCTGTAAAAATCTCTAAAGCAGGAATGTTGTCTTTGCCACTGAAGTTGCACAGAACAGCCCGTGCGATGTCGTGTGGGGAAGGCTTTCTATTAGAAGCCTTTGCCATGGTGAAGACCATTTTGATGAGGCTGTAGTAGTCACGAAGTCCGAAGAACTCCCTGTCTTGGCTCTTACACACCGTCTCATAGGCTCTGGCGAAGGAAGCAAAGTAGCCCTGGATTCTGTCTTGAATGAGGCGGTCTGAAGAGCAGATCCCCTTGGCGCTCTCTATGAGCTCCTTTTGGCTGGGACTGCCGCGTGACACAAAGATACCCCGGTTCATCTTGGCAGGGTCAAGAGCCCAGTTGGAAATGCCCACAAAGCCGACTTTCTTGTGAGGGGCAGGATCGTCTTCAATGCACCCATCTTCCAGCAGTGGGTGCAAGGCCTTAAGGGGCATTTTAGGTGAGTCTTCCGCCAGTCCAACCTCGTCTAGCACCACCACAGAGACGTACTGCTGCAGGTCCCTCCCCTGCTGAAAGCGGGCACACTGCTTGAAGGTGCCGATGATGCCTTGGGGGGTGGAATGTGGGCTGCACTGGAACGACACCAGATGGACCTGCTTCAGGTTCCGGAAGAGATCTGAGTGAGCAGCCTGGCCTTGCATGGCGTCTGCCACAATGGTTTTGGCAAGAGATTTGGAACTGCCAGGCTTCCCCACCAGAAAGAGAGGAATCTTAAGCTCAATGCAGATAACCATCATGAAGACATTCTCCTTCAGAGCCAAGTTCTTGGCAATGGTTGTCCTCAGAGGTACACCATTCAGAAAAAGATCCTGTGTTCGAGTTATTTCATCCAGAATCATCTTACTGTCATTATACGGTTCTGGAAAGAACCTGCAAATGGCTTTGCGATACGAGTCTTTCTTTTCTAAAGAGGCATGATAACACACGCCGATGGCCAGCAGCAGGGACCAGAGGACTGGGTCTCTCTCTATGTGACTTGTGCTGGCGTTGGACTCGCAGACCAAGGGATTCAGTTTTAATAAAAGCATCTTACTGTGGTCGTAAAACCATTTGAAAACTTTCATACAGCGCTCCACGTCCCTAAGGCTGACAAAGCTACACTCATTTTTTCTTTTCCTCATGAAACCCTGAGAGGCAGAAAGCACTTCTGTGATCACACAAGTCTCTGCTGGGTCTAGGTGGACAGAGTCGACCAGTCTGTGGACGATCTGCTGGATGTAGAGCTTCTCAGCAGTGTTGTTTAGCTGTCCAAAGTCCCACACCAGAGGAATCAGGCTCGGGGGCAGAGCGTGGACACGATACACTAGCTGCCTCAGGGGGATAGAGCCCAGCCTTTCTGCCGTCTCCTCTGCCCGGACCCGGTAGCCCAGACCAGCGGACTCCAAACGACGGATCGCCTCCTCTGAGTGCTTCCGGTAGGGGTTGCAGGCGGCTATGATGTGCAAGCCAGAGTTCTTAGCCAGGGGCTGGCCGTCCACCATGCCATCACACAGGACTTCTTTGATACAGCTTATGGCTTCTGTTGTGTTGGCCTCATCAAAGAACAAAACTGTGTCCAGCTGGTGTTCGGATTTATTGATGAAGGCGATGTGCTCAGCCTCCCTGACCTTGGAGTAGATCATGTCTGCAGTGGTTCCCCCATGGACCTTGACCAACCTCAGAGTTCCCGCAGGATTCCCCCCGTGACGCAGGTCACTGAGGAATTTAATGAGCCTGGTTTTCCCACAGCCGGTTTCCCCCATGATGATAACTGGGATCCCGCACCGGAACCGCATTTCAATGGCAAGGATCTTAAGCATGTTGTCTGTTGTAAGCTCGTATGTTTCATCAGGGTCCATGGGCCACTGGATCCCTAAGGCCAGGCACAGCCTTTCAAGCTTCTCATGCCTGGGCAGTTTGTCAAAGTCGACGTTGAAGGGCACCCTCTGAAGCACAAGCCCCTTATACAGGTCCACGGTCATGACATCTCTCTTGATCACCTTCCCATCCAGGTGACTGACGGCATCAACACTGCCGTTTCTCTTGAGATGCAGGTGGAAACCTATGAATGTCATGGACGTGTGGTCACCATTAAAGAAGACGTATGGGTGGGGCTCTGACTCCCACCTCTTTCGGAGAGAGAAAGGGGCTAAATCTTCTTCCTTAACTCCATCCATGGTGACTGTGTGCTTCCCTGGGCTCTGGTCAGAGGTGTCAAGTGTTGGGGTGGCAAAATCTCTTGCCATAAAGATCATGAAAGTCACCACAAAGTTCTTGAAGCCCCTCAGGGTATCTCCAGTAACACTGGGATTGCAGAAGGGAGAGGCCTCACAGTCTCTGAGCTGATAATTCAAGAACCGAGCAAAGTTCCGAAGCTCTGACCAGGATGGGTCTATCACCCCACAGTAAATCAGGAAATGTTGAAGGCATTCCTCTGGGGTGCCTTCAATGGAGCCTGCCTGGTACTGAAACATGTCTAGGTTTTGGTTTTGATGGAATCGTCTTAAATACTGGTAAGGTCTTTGGAAGGTTTCACTGTAGAATTCTGTGTGGTCCATCCCAGGCCCCGTGTAGCTCCTTTTAGGCATCAGCTCCATGTCTATCACTTCTTTGGGAGGCCTGCAGGAGACTTTTGGGAAGATGTCAAGAAAACTGAACTGGGGAGCACGTGTACCCTGGAAACGAGAGACATGGATAAAATGGTTATAACTAAATTCCTAACAAATGCTCTGTGTGTTTTAGTCCTCTCTGTACTATTTGCTGGTTGAGCCTTTATGAAAAAATTACCTAAAAGTATGTAGCTTTCCACAGGCGCCTTTTCTTTTTTTAATTTTAAACACAGATTATTTTTTGTACGTGAAGGTGTTGTGGAGGCCGAATGGTGAGAGCTGTACTCTAATGAGGGCATTTTCTAACCCAGCATCCTGAAACTACACCTCTCCATCAAACAAGATGCATACATGTGCACATGAGCATAAAACTCGCTTTTGCTAAGAAATTTATGACAAAAGTCTCATTCCTCTCTTGACTGATAATAAGAAAAATGCCTTCTTTCAGCAAATGAGTTTAATAAATTCAGAGCACAGCTGGGATTTAAACTGGACATCTGGTATTAAGCCTGAATTGAACAAACAAATTTAAGATACTGCTAATTAATAGAAGGGTATCAGTTTTCTTTGGAAACAGGGTCCTGCTCTGTCCCCTGGTGCCCTAGAGTGTAGTGGCATCATTATAGCTTACTGTAACCTCAAACTCCTGGGCTCAAGTGATTCTCTTAGCTCAGCCTCCTGAGTACTTGGGACTGCAGGCATATGCCACTACATGTGGTTTACTTTTTTATTTTTTGTAGAAGACAGGGCCTTGCTCTTGTTCAGAATGGTCATAAACTCCTGATTTCAAGCGGTCTTCCCACCTTGGCCTCCCAAAGTGGTAGGATTATAGGCATGAGCCACTGTGCTCAGCCAGAAAAGTATTTTTATTCCAAACATTATCTAAAAGTAAGTTTAAAGATTACATTTTCTTTACTAACACTGCACCCAGCTGCTTCACTAAGGCAGAAGTATGGAATCACTAAAGCACATCTTTCCACTCCAGTGAGATGTGAAGGAAATGAAGAGCCTTCCACACCAGGGCAGACGCCTCAGCACACAGACCAGGGCAGGTGTCCCTACACGCAGACCAGGGCAGATGCC
>CAUYPK010022266.1:0-32906 GCA_963574355.1 Loris lydekkerianus
TTAATTTTTCTTTTCTTTTTTTTTTTATTGTTGGGGATTCATTGAGGGTACAATAAGCCAGGTTACACTGATTGCATTTGTTAGGTAAAGTCCCTCTTGCAATCATGTCTTGCCCCCAGAAGGTGTGACACACACTAAGGCCTCACCCCCCCTTCCCTCTCTCTGCTTTTCCTTCACCCCCAAGACCTTAACTGTCGTTAATTGTCCTCATATCAAAATTGAGTACATAGGATTCATGCTTCTCCATTCTTGTGATGCTTTACTAAGAATAATGTCTTCCACTTCCATCCAGGTTAATACGAAGGATGTAAAGTTTCCATTGTTTTTAATGGCTGAATAGTATTCCATGGTATACATATACCACAGCTTGTTAATCCATTCCTAGGTTGGTGGGCATCTAGGCTGTTTCCACATTTTGGCGATTGTAAATTGAGCTGTAATAAACAGTCTAGTACAAGTGTCCTTATGGTAAAAGGATTTTTTTCCTTCTGGGTAGATGTCCAGTAATGGGATTGCAGGATCAAATGGGAGGTCTAGTTTGAATGCTTTGAGGGTTCTCCATACTTCCTTCCAGAAAGGTTGTACTAGTTTACAGTCCCACCAGCAGTGTAAAAGTGTTCCCTTCTCTCCACATCCACACAAGCATCTGCAGTTTTGAGATTTTGTGATGTGGGCCATTCTCATTGGGGTTAGATGGTATCTCAGGGTGTTTTTGATTTGCATTTCTCTAATATATAGGGATGATGAACATTTTTTCATATGTTTGTTAGCCATTCATCTGTCTTCTTTAGAGAAGGTTCTATTTATGTCTCTTTCCCATTAATATATGGGATTGTTGGCTTTTTTCATGTGGATTAATTTGAGTTCTCTATAGATCCTGGTTATCAAGCTTTTGTTTGATTCAAAATATGGGAATATCCTTTCCCATTGTGTAGGTTGTCTCTTGCTTTGGTTGTTGTCTACTTAGCTGTACAGAAGCTTATGAAGTACCATTTGTTTATTTTTGTTGTTGTGATGCATCTTTTCTTAAATATTAGTCTTGATATTAGTCTTGAAATTCTGTGGATTAGAAATATGAATTCATTTGCTAGGTAAAGTAAGAATATGTCTATAAGTGAGAGACATCCAAGGCTGTGAGGTCACTGAAATCATAAGGTTTTATCTTTTATTTTATAATCAGAAGGCTGAAATTCAGCTGTAAACTCAGTTCTGTGTACACATTTAAAAAGGAAATTGAAAATGTTAAATGTGTTGGGTACACATACAGCATTAGCAAACAAAAAGCACAATAAATATACAATGCACTCTCAAATATGTGATACAGAAGACTGAATGATAAATGTACTCCATTAGTGGTCTACAAACACCAGGTCTGTGCTTATCTCTTTATATCTCTTTATATTGCAATTGTGTATTTCCACTTTGACCTTTACTTCTGAAATATAAGAATTTTAAAGCCTAGACCTGTGTCATACTACTATTTTCATCTTTAGAAGCTGGTAACTTTGTGTTTACACATGTAGTCTGTCAACAGTGAATGAATAATGATTAGTGAGAGATCAATGATTTTAAAGGACTTCACAGAGGGCCTGTCTTAGTCTGTTTTGTGTTGCTATAATTGTATGCCATAGACCGGGTGATTTATATAGAAAATAAATTTATTTCTCACAGTTTGGAGGCTGGGAATGCCAATAACAGGGTACTAGCATCTGACAAGGCCTTCTTGCTGTATCATCTGATGGTGGAAGACACAAGGGCAAGAGAGCAAGAGATTAAACCCATAGCCACAAGACCTTTATAACCGGCATTAATTCATTTAGGAGGGTACACCCTCAGGATCCAAGCACCTTCCATTAGGCTCCACTTTCCAACACTGTTACATTGAGCATTTAGCTCCAAAAAACCTTTTGGGGGGACACATTAAGACCATATCAAGACATGAGTCTAGGTTATCAAAGACTGAGTGAGATTAGAAAGGGAAGAAGTGATCAAAGAGTATCTGCAGCAAGGAGTGCCTCATGATGTAAATCACAGATGCGAGAAAGATCACTGCATGTCTGTGGTAAGGATGCCATGAGAAATCAAGCAAGGAAAGGAAAAAGACACGGGAGTGAGAATGATAGAGAATGAGATTCAGTAGGCCACGGATTATGAAAGTTCTTGAAAGTCAAAATAAGATATTGAAATTCACAGTCATTGCAACAGGGATGAAGGGCTCTAGGAAAAGAGAGGACTGAGTTGGTGAAAACAATAACTAAACATGTGCTTTGGAGAAAGACATGAAGAATGAACAGGAAGGCCATCTGGATAGTTCCCATGGATGTGACTAATGTCAGCAATAGAACAGTGACATAAGAACGTCTAATAATCTGACTGCATCATCCCTGGCTCATCCTACGAAGGCTGATAAATGTAGATATTTGCAACTCTACTACACTCTCAAAACTTAAGGAGTCATTCATTTATTTACTCAATATCTATCTCTTAAATATCTATCAAGTGTTAAGGAATGTGCCATTTACTGGGACTAAAATATTCAAAAACTGATTAGGGATGTGGAGCTAAAACACTGTCTCTGAATGTTCAGCTCAAATTCCTAATTAATTTTATCTCCAAAATTGTTTAATAAAGGGCACTATTTTTTATAATGTCTTAGAATTTATTATGTCCTTGGTACATATTTTAGGGGTTCTGTCTGGGAGTCCTGTTGGAGAGCATTCAAAAACACCTGAAACCAGTATTATTCCAGAACATTCAACTTTTCTGAGAAAATTATCAAATTTCAGTTGGAATAGTAAATTAAATACTGCCCAAATGAGGCTAGGTTGAGCTAAGCTCAAAATATGCATCATTTTGCTACTGCTGTATGACATGAAGTTGAATCCCATAGTTCAGTGTTAATTATTGTGGATTTCTTCCAGAGGAGGTAGACAGAAATAGTATTTATTAAAGAAATTCAAGGAAACAGAAAGTATGCCAAGAGCTATTAACACCCAACCAAGAGAAGAACAAATACATCTGGGGCTGTCTAGAGATTTTGTTCATCTCATGACTCCTTGTTTCTAGGGAAGTTATTGCCTGGACTTGCAAATATAGAAATGACAGAAAAAAATCTGAATTCTAGTCAGTAGTAGAAAATGGCTTATTTAAAAAAGGAGCCATAAAAAATAGAATATCTATAGCGAACACTAATGTGATCATATAAAATTATGAGACCAAAAAAAAGCCCCAAAGCAACATAAATAAATCCAAATTAACAAGACTCTCCTACTCAGGTAAATAAATATAAGAACACAGTAACAGTAATAATTTTTTGTTTTTTATGTTCACCACTTTCCTCTAATTCTTACTGATTTTGATGAGGTCACAGGTAAATTATATTTGCTTTCATATGTACTTTTTCTATTTTTCCACATTGTTTAGAATTAGAGAAAGTAATTATGAAAACATAGCTCCATCCAAACAATTATTGAAGCCTTCAGGAGGCATCTAACTTGCTGGTGAACTCATGCTTATTTTCTTTGTTTCTCCTCTATTTTATTATCTTCTGTTGAACTCATCAAAAACTTCTTGATATGCTATGCCCTCTCCTCCTCCTTTTTTTAATCCATCTTTTCTTACCTTTCTGCTCATGTGTCCTAATGCTGGTGCCAAGGAAGATTATTTATAATATTTATCTCTCCACTTTTTGATTTATTCTGTTATCCAGATAACATAGTAGGACTATGTTATTTCATTGATGCTTTCAAAAAGTTTTTAAAGGCAATTTTTTTTAAACTTCTACTGATTTTTTTTTTTAAATGTAATCTTCTTAATTGTCCTACCTATATTCATGGAGATAGGATGACAAAGCTGTGAGTGATCAATTCTCTTCACTGTCTTAAGATTACCCTTCCTCTTCAGCACTTTTCTTGTAGCAACACCATGCTCCTCAACTCCCCTTTTTCTTGAGGTAAGTTACTTCACAGAAGCCTTCTTGATCCATTAGATAAATAGACATCTGGAAGACGTGACTCATCCATCCTCAGATGTGGCTGGACAAATCAGAAACCTTAGAAATATATAGATAGTTTAGTTTTCCAACTTGGGAGCACCCACTTCAATATATAGGTGCACTGTCATCAGTGCATATATTTCACTTCAATATGTTTTTTTCATGTGTATACTCATCTATATGTAGAGTAAATTTTTTTTTAAGCTTTTCAAAAAGTTAGGTTTATTAAAGTATAATTTACATAAAGTACAGTTGGATGTTCTGACATTTGCATGCAGTAAGAACCATCACATTTATATAAAATATTTCCGGCACCCCCAAAAGTTCCATCAGGCCCTGTTACAGGCAAATTTCCCTTCCCACTCATAGGCACATTGTAGGTAATAAACACTTGGTGAATATAGTGAGTTATAACATCCCATAACTAGAACATTCCAAGTAATACAACAAAGAAACCAGTCACTTTACCTATAAAACAAAATGCTCTGGAAGAAAAGATTCTAATAAAGTAATTCTCAACATAGGGCATGCCAGTGACCTTGTAGCAGTTACTGGGAATGTTAAGTCTTTCTTCACAACTACAGGACCTTCTCATTTTCTTGGTTAGATCCAATGTCCATGAAATTCCGGATTCCATCCTTTAAGGGAGTGAAGTCCCAAAAGTCTCCTGCTAGAGAAATTTTTGCACCTCCATTCTCCATGAGCCCTATTTACAAATCTATTGAAACTTCCAAGAGTCTTGTAAAACTTTCTAGGCTGAAAAGAAACACTGCCCTATAACAATGCTAGCCCTAAAAAGCCCATATAACTTTGAGTACATTAAGTTTTTGAAAAGTATTAGTGTTTAATGGGCGGTGCCTGTGACTCAAAGGAGTAGGGTGCCGGCCCGATATATAGGAGGTGGCAGCTTCAAACCCAGCCCCGGCAAAACAAAAAAAAAAAACGGGGGTGGTGGGGTGGTGGTGGTGGTATTTGCTAACTAAAAGGACAAAATGATGAAATACATAAGATTTGCCCTACTATCCCTATTCATTACTTAAGCTCAAATTAGAACAAAAGAATGTTTGAAAACTGAATCCTTCAAGATATCTGCTATTTTAAATACTTTTTATTGCTGTTTCCGCCTGGCTGCTCTAGATTAAAAAACATTCTTGTGCAAGGATAGCTATAGCTGAAAATTTAATAGGATATCTATAAAAGTCATGGTCCAGATGAAGGCACTGCCCTGCAACATTTGAAATTCAGGTAATTTTATTAAAATTGAAAAATAATTCTTAAAGCTGCTTTTAGAGTCAAGGCTTTTGTATTGTAAAAATCATAGAAAGTATCTGTAAGGAAGGCAAAATATGTCTAGGTTAATAAGAACAGAGTGACTTTGGACTTTGAAAAAAATTGTAGAGTATGGAGGGGAGAAAAAAAGGTTATGTACAGAAAATATCTACGTATGTACTCAGGAGTACAAACGTGGTGGCAGGAAAGACCTCAGAACACGCTGGCATCGCAGGCAGTTCTCAAAGAGCTTAGTTTTATTTTCTTTCATTTTAAGAACACCTAAGATCCTTCTTCATCCTCAATTTTTGGAGCAAGTAGTACTTCACATGTTCCATATTAGCAATTTTATGCTCTACAACAAGCGGTACATGTGCAGACATCCTGAGTGTTACAGCAGAAGAGAGAGGAGTGGCTTTTGTGAAGTTCAGGTACCTCAGGGCAAAAGTTCACTGAACTGGCTCATTCATCTCTGTAGTAACAGCTTCCTTCTCTTTATCCACATTACTTGTCTGTGCAACTTAATGTTTCCATTCCCAAGTTCTCCACTTGCAGAAAATTTCACTCCATCTTTTGCACAGGAAATTACAACAGCATCTCCAGTGTGACCGAGATCTCGGCATATGCATGCAAATTCACCAGAAGGCATCTTAACTACACAGCTGCATTCTTGTTCTGGGATTCCAAGTTGTTCAACATCCAAATCCATTAATTTCATTTCATAGTCTGAAACTTTCACCTGATTTGGTGCTTCCAATACTACTGCCAAGGTGTTTGCATTATCTTCAAACCTTAGTGTAATGACATCTTCGTGGCCAGCACATTTTAGTGTTTTGGACATGCTGGTGAGGTTCACGCCCATAGCCAGGTTTTGGTTGCAGCAGTACATGTGGAAGCACTCGGAGCGCAGGGTGAGGTGCGCCAAGGGACAAATCCACACTCTGCAGGTTCAAGCCGCTCGAGCTGAGGTCCCAGCGGGCCTCATTGATAAGGTCCTTTAGTGCCTCCAATACCTTTTTCAGGATGGAACCCTGAACTAGGTGCGCCTCGAATGGTGATGGAGTCGCAATGATGGAGCTAAAGGAGGGTGGGAAGGAAGGTCTGGCCGGTTTTGGCTTCACGAGGCGGAGGGCGAGAAGGTGATCGCAGAAATGAGAGCCCAAGAGGAAGAAGATGAGCAGGCAGCTACCCCAGCAAGGGTTTAATGCCGCCGCGTCCCCAAGAAGGCCCAAATAGCAGTCTTTTTCATATATTATGAATTCAGTGGTTAATTATGAATAGAATGAGGATCAAATTTAGATTATTTTTACTTACATGTTTTTAGCATTTTAATAAACATTTACCAGTGAGTGCTTTTATGACTTGGGTCCAGTTATCTTGATCTACACCTAATTGAGGACAGTGCTGTTAATATCTTCTTATCTAAACAGGGAGACCACAAAATAATGCGAACAGAGACATGCCATTGCTGCTGCTTGAGTTTAGGCTGTTAGAACAGTTTGTATCTATAAAGTAGATACATCAGGCATTCCACGGTGGGCCAAGAACTAAACTGCATAGTCAATAGAACCATTTGCTTTGGCATCATATGCTTCAATGTTCATATTAAAAGAGGCTACACATTCTAGAAAACCCATCTGAAATTTTATAATGTGAAGATTCTGTATCTCCTTAAAATCATTTAAATTTGAAAACTGGGAGTGAGGTTGAAGGCATTACTTGTTAATGCTGTAACTATCATTCAGTGACCCACAGGGTAGGTCTGATTTATTATGCAAATAAGGAGACAATAATATATTCTGTTTAATCATGCAGAGCTTCTTTTGCTTGATGGAGTGTCCATGCACACAAATGAATATTCTGTGAGCCCCAAATCTACTTCAGAAACAAAGATATTTATATGGCATTGTAATAGCAAGGTGCCAGAACTTTGATTTATAGAATTTGCTTGGTCGATTTTAGAAAACAGTTTGTCTTTAAACAACTGAATTTCATAATGAGAAAATTATCAAAAGCTTTTAGCTACTCAGGTTATTTAAGTGAAAGATGAATTCATCCATTACAAGCTATAAAACCCATTGATTATTTGACTTAATTACTTGAACCTTTTGGCCTGAGACTCTCTGACTGAAATATCTCCCCTTCAACCAGAATGTATTATTGAAGAATGATTTTATGATACTGCAGCATTTCAGGTAAGCACTGTTCCCTCAACAAACACGAGATAATTCACACAGGCAAATGGTAATATACTAAGGGTGCAGCCGCAGTGCCTCGGCAGCTGTTAACCCTTCCTAAGCCAGTGCCAAAACCCACATCTCACGTCTAAAAACCGAACTCAGTGGGAGAATCCTGGATCATTTGTTTCTAGCATTTTTTTTCAAAGTCCAGATTTCTTTTGGCAAAATTATCTTTTTTTATATTACAACCTCACAATTATAGTAATACATAGATTAATCTACATGCCAGAAGAAAGTAATCAGGAAAATGGCAAATATGATAATTATTGCTGGAACTAGGTTGCTGTGTGTGGTTTTGAGAAGTGAAAATACTGTAATAAAATTCTTTCATTTCATCATGTTAACCCTGTAAGCAGGTAACATTATGTTATTTTATAGATGGAAAAATCTTCAGAGAAGTTATTTTGTGAAGGATATTCAGTTGAGAATAGCAGGGTTATGATTTCAAAATTCTCTATTTGGCATGCTCCTTGATGGAGCATTGGTGATTTTGAACCTCAATTTTTAAAAGCTGTAAGAAGAGGGCCATAGTAAAAATTAGATACAGGAAATAGACACTGAATACATAAACACATTTTAATATATTGTTAACATGCCAATATAGTTTGGACCTATATAGTTTGATAGCTACATTTTAGTTCATTTTAAATATCAGATCAGTGAGGATGACTAAGCAAACATGGTAATATTCATTGCGATTATCTAATACCCTAACCGAGTAGACTTCTTCCAGATTTCCTCATATCTCTCTGAACCATGAGAGATTAACGAGTTCTTCCAAGAAGAATATTTAGAGCTTATTTGAAAAAAACCCAAACAAACATAAAACGATACCATTTGCACTCAAACTGACAGATTTTAAGGATGTGTTATTTGTGATGTCTGAAGCAAGTCAAGGTCAAGATTAACTCATGATGTTCTTAAAATTATTATGACCATCTGCCTTTCAGTATGTTAATGCACAACCAATCCCTGAAAAATGCTCATTACTGAAGTAATAATAATGCAGAGTGTTGTGCAAATTGTGTTTATTTGATTGCTGAATCTTAAACAGCCTTTGATGCTCCAGGGCCATCTTTAAAATAATATGTTCCATAATATTTTGAAATCATTCTGGATATTTTCTACATCTAGTCTGGCATCTGGTACTGTTAATAGACTTCATTTTTTTGTTTATTTCTTTATTTATTTTGGTATTTCTTTCATAAGACAGTTGAAGGGAAACAAGTTTTGCTTTTAAAAAATTGCTCTATTCCTGCAACTACTCTATTCCCCACAGAATTTGTAAATTCCATTTTTATCATTAGTTGTTATGGGAATGAATGTTTTGTCATAGATGCCCAGTTTTATGATTTTGGAAAGAAGAGAATCATGTTTCACAAAATCCTCCTCCTGTCCTTGTTTAAAATACAGGAAATCCCCAGGTTATGAACGATACAGGTTCTGTAAGTTTGTTCCTAACTTGAGTCTATATGTAAATTGGAACTAGTACATTTACCTATTACCTGTAATAGCTTTTGTTTATAAGTGCAAGTTATATGTAAGTTGAAAGGCAGAGACTGCCTGTAAGACCAAGAAGAATAAGAATGAGAAATAGACTCTCTGATGATCATAGTCCAAATGGCTTTTCATAGCTCATACCAGTGCCAAAACTCATATCTCATGTCCAAAACCTGGATTCAGTGGGAAAACACCATGAGTTATTTTGTTTCTAGCATTTTTCCTCAATGTCCAAATACATTTTAACAAAATTATCCTGCTTCTATTCATAGTGTCCCATGTGCAGTCTTAGGACAGCAGTAGATAATGGAAAACAAAAGCAAACAATTGGAGCTTGTCTAGTATTTAATGGCTAGTCAAGGTAATATATTAATACTACTACACTTTGTCCATGGGTCTGTAAACTCCTGGTACAAAGTCAACAATTTTTATTTAGAGGATGAGTTTGGCAGTCTGTTGTTTTCTATTCTTTTTATCTAGATGCACTCCTGCCATTGGTTGTGACTACTTATGCTTAGTTTAAAAATTGAAAACTTCTCAATTTTGTGGAGTGCTTTGTGGAGCTTATTGGGGAAGGAGCACCAAAATTTTGGGTAATCCTGGCTACCGTAACTATTCCAATGACACAGGGTAGCAGACTCAAAGCCCTGGTTGTTTCATTTTCTAGCTATTCTTCCTAATATCCTACCTCTTCTGGAATTCCCCCAATTCCTATAGGAAGGATTAAATGATGTACCTCTCATGGACTGGGTATGTTTGAAAACCTAGGGATATTCCTTTCAAGGGTTGATCTCTCTTTTTATTTATTTTCATAATTAATGGAGACCACAATGAGTGGCTATAAAATTAAGGGTAGACTACAGAATTTAATCTCAGTAGTGTTTAAATAGTTCTCCCTCTCTCTCTCTTTCACACACACACACATACACACACACACGGAGAACCAAAAAAACTGAGATTACATCATTTATCAATCCTCCAGTAGAGATTTCGTGTGTGTACTTATTCAAGAATTTTGATTACGAGAGGTACATGATAACAGTGGCTATGGTTATAAGCTAATTAAGTAGATAATTGACAACAAAAGTGCGCCATGGTTGCCTTCCACTTGTTTCAATTGTTTTTAATGTAAGTGGCTTTCTGTATTTTTCAGCAAGTGAGGTTTCTAATCAAGGCACAATTAATCTTCTAATTAACTCCCTTTGTCTGATTCTTTTCAAGAAAATGTAGTTTTATTTAGGGAAATGAAGAAGGTATTAGAAATATCCCAGCATGTATCAGGAGGCCAATCTCTCTTTTTTCCAATGGCTTTGGTATCAGAGGCAGATAATTAGTGCTTATGCCTTGTGAGCCTCATGAAATCGCTCAATCATGCCAGTATCTTTACTGACCAGGCATACTACAAAATTCTGAATGTGATTTGGCCATATTTTCTAATTTCCTATCCTGTGGCTTCAGTTAGCATCACAATTACCTTGTAAAGGCATTTCCTACCTGTGATTTTTAAACCTGACTGTACATTAAAATTACCTAAGTGAATTTTTAACAACCACACAAACCCAACTTCCCATTCTAGATCAACTCCATAAGAATCTCAAAAGGTAAGAAGGACCTCGTGGCACATAATTCTAATATCCACCAGAGTTGAAAATCACTGACATAGACCTAAGATCAGAATATTTCTTTCTGTAAATGGTCAGATGGGAAATATATTAGGCTATGTGAATCTCTGTCACAACTGTCAAATGAGCTACTGTTCTAATCATTTTATGAACTCCACCATGAAAGAAACCATAGGCAATATGTAAACAAATGAGTATGGCTGTGTCTCAATAAAACTTCATTTATAACCAATTAAGCCCAAATTGGCCTGATATTAAAGTTTTAAATTAACAATTCATTATTCCTGATTTTAGCCTCAGAATCCAGCAATTAATGTAACAAATGAGCACCACTGTGTAGACAAATAGCAGAGTATACCAAGGACCACATTAGTCTTTGTGGGCCGCTCCATCATGGATGCTAATCTGCCTTGATGACTTCTGATTGTTCTCTGTTCTGGAATGTCTTTAAAGTTTCTACTTAATCTACTGTTATGCTGAATCCTGAACTCAGGTCTAAACCACCCTGACCATAAATCCAGCCCTTCGGCAGATTCACATGAGCATTCCTGGCTTTCCCTGAGGGGTCAAATTGAATTTTCCTATGCATTCCTTCCATGTTCTACCCAAGTGCCAGTTCTGGGGGTAATGGTGTGGAGATCTACCCCCTAGAAGCTACCTGAAGCATGGCTTCTGTTCATAAGTCTTTATTAAAATTTTTTTGAGAAACTGGATATGTCAGTCTTTTTCATCAACCTCTCAGCTTCCTTGGACTTTGGGGGTAGGTTTGGATGAACCTGCTCATCACAGAACAAAAGATCTGGGTTCAAAACCTTGTATGTACTGCTGCTACTTGCTGTATAAAAATATGGAAATGTAATTTAGCTTATCTGAAATGCAGCTTTTCCACTTCTCAAATGGGAGTAATGATAGTGAAGTCAAAGGACTGTGGCGCCACTCAATTTCTCATGAAAATTCAATAGCTTCTCTAGCTAATAATACCTCACATTCATTGGGCATTTACCACAGGCAAGATGCTGTTCTAATCATTTTATATTCATCAACTTATTTCATTCTGCTCTGAAAAAAAGAAAGGAAAATGGCACATATTTGTCTTCAATGAATTTTCACCATGATGGAATAAAACATAAATTGCTACATTTCAAGAGGGAGTATGGTAAAGGCTAAGAGATTTACAATAATACATTAGGTATTAAAGATGGAGAGATTATATATGAGTGGGTTAATTAAAATCTTTTGGAAAAAAAGTAGCAAAAACTGATAGCTGAAGGCTATATATAATTTCATTTCAAAGCTAGGAAAAATGGAAGGAAAAGTGTAGGGAAAAAGACATGGAAGTGGGAAAGCATGGGATGTGTTTAAGGATGGAAGCATGAAGTATAGACTTACAGTGAAGTAGAAGTCAGGAAAGTTAATCAGAATAAACAGGTCTCTGAATTTCAGGCAAGACAGTTGTACTTATTTATAAATCAATAGGAAAATATTTAAGGTTTTTTAGAGATGAGTGCTATATTCTGAGCTATTATTTGGAAATATTAATCTAATAGTGGTGGGTGTATTAGACAGGGAGGAAACTGTGGTACTTTTCCTTTATTATATACTCATTACATAGAGTTGTTGAAATGATTAAAGGAGTTAATATAGGTAAACCTCTTAGAGCAATATCTAGCGAAGTGTAAGTAACATGTAATTGTTAGGAATTATTACACCTTCATAAGAGGTCCAGCCCTTTTCTTATTTCTACTAATTTTTTTCTTTGCCTATTTGAACGTGGGCCTGGAAGGTGATTATAGATGCATGTGCATTTGTATCTGTTACTGATTTTAAGAAACATGTTTAAACTTGGAAGTAAATTAAAGGTAGTAATGAGTGGGTCAATGTCATACTGGTATATTGTTTAATGAACCTATTTATAGTTTTCTTAACTTAGACTTAATATCTTTGCAAACAGAGTAAAGGAATCTTTGAGCAAAAACAAGATGGATGAACTTTAAATTATGAGTGAAGCTTTCAAGGGATTGAAGAAAGAGAGGAAATCTGAGCTCAGGCTCTGCAGCTAAGGAGGTATGAGTTGATTGAGGAATGGTGTACCATGAAACATGGCAGGGAGGCAGGCAGGAAATGGGATTCTGATCTTTGTTTTGGAGCAGGGAGAGATTTGAGCATGAACATTCGATTAAATGTTGAGTACATTTAAAGAAAAGAGAGATGACTATAAAGAGATGATTAGGGAAAGCAAGGTATGGGCTGGACTTTGAATTGGAATTAAAAAGGCAAAGGGGATATCTTTGTTTTACTGATACACCAATCAAAGGATCTTGCAGTGAACTCCTAGTTCCATTTTCCTGAAAAGGTGTCTGCAGTCCAATTTCTAGGGAGCATCATTACAAGAGACAGTGCTTCCATGGTGAGTCCTTATCCCAGGAGAAATCCCATATGCTTGATGGGCCTCCATTTTAGGATTACCAAGGGGAGGGGTGGGAAGGAAGAAACGTATAAACCCATTACAGCTTCTAGAAACTGCAGGCTCTTTATTCAACACAGGTACTATTTTCTAATATTATTTGAATGCCTTGAGTGTTTTTTTTTTTTTTTTTTTTTTAGACAACTCTGGACTCCCCACTTCACACTTGCCAATTTCTCTAAACAAAATGTCTGCTAATATCACTGTAGCAGTTATAGAAAAACACAGGTTTCGAAAGCTCCCTGTCAAAATATCTGAGTGGTCCAAACTTCTGCGTTCACCTTCCTGTTTCATTGAGAATTTGGGTTTTTGTTTGAAGAAAGCTTTATTTTTTGCTAAACTTTGTTCTATACATGCAGCTAGCCTAAAAAATGTAATAGCAGCTGACAACAAACAGATTGTGGTTAAATTAGTTGTAGGATAGTGCTATGTATTACAACTACCAGCAGGGGTCCTCAAACTGTGGCCCGCGGGCCACATAAGGTGATGTGATTGTATTTGTTCCCGTTTTGTTTTTTTACTTCAAAATAAGATATGTGCAGTGTGCGTAGGAATTTGTTCATTTTTTTTTTTTGTTTGTTTGTTTGTTTTTAAACTATAGTCTGGCCCTCCAATGGTCTGAGGGACAGTGAACTGCCCCCCTGTTTAAATAGTTTGAGGATCCCCTGAATGGTTGATTGAAATAAATCCTCCATTGTAGTGTGAATATACCCCATAATTTCCCTCCTAAAAGAAACCTTCACCTAAACAAAGCAAACACACACACACACACACTCACATACACAAAGCAGTACATACATAAATTCCTATAAATGAGTTTCACACTAGTTAGTAATTTGTTGTTGGAATAAACTCAACTGGCATTAATTATTTCTTAGCATTTTTAGGCTGCGATGTACTTTTTAGTCTTTATTTACAGTGAGCAACTTTCTAAATTGTCATAATGAAGCTGATGCTGGTATAATCATATTTTCTTTCGTTATACTTAATTCTGCTTCCTTCTCTGGCATTTGTGAAAAATTATCTTTTCAATGAATAATGTCAAAATTCTTATAGCCATAACCTACTACAACCAATCGTGTATGTAAGTTTTATTTTAGCAGCTCCTGTTGATCTAGTTACTGTAAAAATTAACAATTGTTTAATTAAATTTACCATATTTGTGTTGGTAACTGAAGGCACTCTTATAATTCCCAAGGAAGATTTATTATGTTAAACAAACAAACAAACAAACAAACAAAAACGTTCTATTGGATAGTAACAAGTACCTTCTTTTACCTTCTCTTCTTCTTTATTTTTTTTACTGATGTGTTAATTTCTTGTAGGTTTCCAATTTAGTAGCAATTTACATTTCTATTATCATTTAAAACATGAAAATTTTACTTAGCTGTGTCTATATCCAGTTCCCTTTTTTAAAAAAGTAGCTTCCTGATTCTATGATGAGACAAGTAGCTTGCTAAAGAGAGAGATTAAATAAACCCATCTTTATTTTGCTAAGGCTAGCGACTCCACAAGCAGGGGCCTTCTCACCAATAATTGTTATGTGACAGCTTTCATTTCAGAAAGTACCAATGAATAGAATCACACCAATCCATCTCTAAAACTGCTGGCATGTTGATGAAAAAAAGAGAAACTGCAAGGAGAAAAATACTGTTTGTGACACAAAACAAACAAAGCATACAGGGTCCCTAAGAGGGTTTTTATCAGCAAAAATAGTATCAATTTAGTGATGATGACACATAGAAGTAGGAATAAAAAGGGTCTTGTTTTTGGTAGGTATGTGATAAAAGCAGAGTAGACTGCATACACCAGGTGTTAGTAGTGACAGCATTTTATAAATATAGGCTCTTTCATAGAGAAAAGAATTATTGTTTGTTCAGTTGGTGTAGCTCTTTGTATTTTGACTCCCCATTGAGATTGAGATGCTCATCATTAATTCCTTATAACACTCAGCATTTTTTACTCTTCAACTGAGTGGGACCCAAGTCAAAGGGCTTTAAGCTATAGGGAATTTTTTGCACACCCCTTCTTTTCCAAGCCACATCACTAAAAACACTCTTATTGGAATTTGCTTTATTCATAGTTACATTCAGGACCTCAAGTAATGTGGTTCAGCTTCATCTATGTATCCCCATATATCACTTCTGTTCTAACCTTGGGTTGTATTCTTCTGATGGTATATTCAGCTCCAAGGTTTTATCTTATCAGCTGAACAAAACAAATAATTCCTACATTTGCATTTCTGAAATCTCTGAATAGATCTCTCTAACTGGATTTGATAGATCTATCTACCTAGCCAGGCATAGGATGAAGCTAGAAGAGAAGATGGTGGCTTCCCCTTGGAATATTAGCATTTAGTTACTGGCCTATGGGTAAATAAATTCCACACACACATAAACACATCATTTCTAAAATTTACTATCCTTTGAAATGTATTACCTATGGGTTTTCTTGACTTCCTTTGTAAACAAAGCCCCTTTTAGTCCTTGGGCAGAGCAAATTACCACCTTGCATTTTTGTAGAGCTCATGGTTTGATCATGGCCCTTATTACATTGTCAAATCATTATAATTGACTTTACTATTTTCTTAGTCAGTTCTCTCTCCCACAGGAATGTGAGATTCATGAGCCAAAGGAACACTATAGAAAACCTAGGTATAAATGCATGCATTTGCAATCCACTCATTAAACAAAGGCACCAAGAACTTACAATGGGAAAAGGGCAGTCTTTTTAATAAATGGTGCTGAGAAAACTGTATAGCTATATGAAGAAGAATGAAACTAATTCCTCACGTCTCACTATATGCAAAAATTAAATCAAAATAGATTAAGTACTTGAAGCTAAGGCCTGACACTATTTAAAAAAAAAAAAAAAAAAGTGCTGCAAGACATTGGCATTGGCAAAGATTTCCTGTGTAATTTCAATATCACAGGCAATTAAAGCAAAAATAAACAATTAGGATTCTACCAAGGCAGATGCTTCTGCACAGCAAACAAGCCACAAGATGATAGAAATTATTTATAAACGATCCATCCTACAAGGGATTAATAATCAGAATATATAAGGAGCTCAAATAACTCAAGAGGAAAAATTAAATAATTAAATTAAATATCAGCAAAAGATCTACACAGACATTTCTCAAAAGAAGAAATACAAATGGTCAACAGAAAAAATGCTGCATAGAACTAATAATGACAGAAATGCAAATCAAAACCACAAGGTGGTATAATTTCACCCCAATTAAAATGGTTTGTATCAAGAAGACAGACAATAATAGATGCTGGCAAGGAATTTGGAGAATTCCCTGCTCTGTTGGTGGGAATATGAGTTAATACAGTCACTGTAAAGAATAGTATGGAAGTTTCTCAAAAACTAAACATAGAACTTCTTAAAATCCTTGAAGTCAGTCAAAAAAGACAGTTAAAATAGACGAAATCTGCTGAAATCAGTCAAAACTGGTTACAACTGTACCAATCCAGCTGAAACCAGCTAAAACAGGCCGAAGCCAATCAAAACCAACTAAAAGGAGTCAAATACAAGGCAGTCTTGTCAAAGTCAGCTGAGATCAGTTGAAGCCATCTGAAACTGATTGAAACCTTTCTTCAACTGGCTGTGACAGGTTTAGAATGGCTTCCACCAGACAGCTAACCTTATTTCAGCTGATAATGGCCAGTTTTGATCAGTTTAGACCTGCCATTGGTTTAATGATTTTTTTTGTTTGTTTGTTTTTGAGACAGACTCTCACTATGTTGCCTATCTTGCACCCCCAGGCACTTTAGATTCCAAGAGTGTACCCTTCTCTCCTACCCCATCTCCTTGATACTTCTGGTCACACAAGAAGTAAAAGAAATGTAAATTAAATATTTGCACAAAATAGAGTTACTCATAGAATGAGAATGTTTCCATTAAATAAAAAATATTTAATTCAGAACATATTTAATTAATATATGTTCAGATGGATTGAGCATAGCATAAGTGAATGAATTCAGTTTATAGAGAGGGAAAATATTTTAAGTCTTGGCAACCTAGTAAACACATAGACCCACATGTCTCAGGAGATTGGTCACAAACTAGCTGCCCTTGTCTTTCATTCCTTCACCCAAGAAGTTTCTAAAAATTCTAAGGTTTTCAAGAAGACCTTTATACTATTTATAAGTTTTTCTTTTACTCCTATTAGACTATTAATGCCATTAATTATAGGGTGGTATTAAATCCCTTTGGTCATCACTTACACTTCTTTCCATCTTGCAGACTCAATATTCTATAATTTTTTAATGTGTAGTATGTTTTATTAATTTTAGTGTAACAGCCAAAGTATTTAAAATATTTTTATTGTTGTTTCCATAGAAAATAAAACATACCATAGCTTATATTTTCTTCTTTCTAAAAATATAAAGTAAGTTATGGCATATTGTAGAAACAGGAAAAAAAAAAAAAAAAACTCTGTAAAATAATGTGAAAAGGTTTATTCTAAGCTAATATAAGTGACTTCAGCCCAGGGAACATAATGTCAGGAAGGAGATTCTAAGGAAATGCACACAAGGTGGCCAGGTTAGAGTTTGGTTTTAGACATTGAAGGGAGATAGAAATTGCAGGTGAAATCATAAATCAACACATGGAAGGTATACACTGATTTAGCCAAAAAGTTGGGGCATCTTGAAGCTGAGGCTTATAGGTTACAATAGGTTTCAGCTATTTATTTATTTATTTATTTATTTATTTTTGTAGAGACAGAGTCTCACTTTATTGCCCTCGGTAGAGTGCTGTGGCGTCACAGCTCACAGCAACCTCCAACTTCTGGGCTTAGGCCATTCTCCTGCCTCAGCCTCCCGAGTAGCTGGGACTACAGGCGCCTGCCACAACGCCCGGCTATTTTTGTTGTTGTTGTTGCAGTTTAGCCGGGGTCGGGCTTGAACCCACCACCCGTGGTATATGAGGCCGGCGCCTACTCACTGAGCCACGGGTACCACCCAGGTTTCAGCTGTTTTTTAACTGGCAGTTGGTTAAAGAAATAATGCTTTATCTAATATCTCAGAGTCAATAGAAAGGAAGCTTTAAAGATACGGAAGCCCAATAATATACTTGAATATTAAGGTGATCTGTTTAAGTGAATTGACAGCTTGCAGATATGACTTAACATTTGCCTTGTATGGCCTTTGGTCCTACTTGTCATTTAGTATCAATTATTGCCACCCAAGAACCTGTTTTGTTAGTCTGGTGACTTTTAGTTTAACATTAATGTTGGTCAGTTGTGTCTAAACTTCAAAAGGAAGAGGCCATAAGACAGCTTGTCCAACCTTCCCTCCCTTCCCTGCTGGGACTCAGTGTTAAGTCTTTCCTGAAATCACCATGGTCAAGAGAGGGGTCTGTTTAGTCAGTGGGGAGGGGGGGGTTCTCAGGATTTTATTTTTAGTTTACAGTAGTAATTTATCTATGATAAAAGGGAAGTTTCCAATGAAAGCACTATATGTACAAACTTAGGGATCTACTTTCTAAACATGCACCATTTTCTCTGAACATAAGATTGACATAACATGACATCTGTTCCCAAACTGAAACCAGCATTAACTCAGCTGCAAAATGAGGGGAAGTTTTATGAAAAGGTCTCTTTTAAATAATCAAAGGCATCGAATTTTCAAAGGACGCACTGGCACTGTTATTGTCATTGCAGTTGATATGGGAGAAGCTGAGATGGGGAGGGGATTTCTAGTCATTGGAAAGATCTGCATCCTGAAATGATCTAGGAGGCACCCAGCAAAGAGAGAGAGAAAAAGACCATGACTCTGAAATACAGAGGGGTGTTGATTATTTCAGCATGTGGTCTAATGGGAAACTAATTCAGCAAGATGAGGATTAGCATAATATAGTGAGACCAGAAGTAAGGAATCAGAAAACCAAAAAGTAACTAGTGAAAGGAGTTCACACTGGGTGGTGTCTGTGGCTTGAAGGAGTAGGGTGCTGGCCCCCTATACTGGAGGTGGTGGGTTCAAATCAGAGCCTGGCCAAAAACTGCAAAAAAAAAAAAAAAATCTACACTTAGGAGAACAGAACACAATAAACCATGAAAGAAAGGACAGAGAATGTCTACCAACTAGACACCACGTTCTCTTAGAATCAACTCTATTCTTAAGAGAGAGTTCCTCTGAGGCAGGAGCATCATAAAAGCTGAAATATTTCGTAGATATTTCTCTGAGTGTCAGGATAGTCTCTTTTCTTACATAACTCAGGCAATTTAGGGTAAATGAGACATTTCTTAAGAGAAAAATTAAATTCCATTTGCGAATGGATCGGTAACAATGCCAAATTGTCAGAATTTAAAAATCTATGAAAAAATGATGGGAGACATTCATTTTACAATTACGGGAATTTGGGTGACATCACTGGGTGCTAATTGCCTCTTCACAGCGGAAGAAGGGGCTTGTTAAAATTGATTTATTCGGATTTAACACACAGTCCAAGAGGAGTTAAATGGAAATGATGTGCTCTATATAGAGGTGCTATTAAAAGAATCAGATTGCTGTTCATGCGGGGACGCCATAAAACAGGCAGAGAGAGGTGTTCATCGATTCCAAGCCAGAAACAACTGAGTTATGTTCTAGGAGAAAAGTGGGAATTTAATAGGGTCTTTTTAAAGATCTTAATAAGGAATTTATAAATATTTCAAGTAAAGTGTGATTATTTAGGAATAATCTTGCCCTTATGTTGGCTCTTGAGTCTTCTTACCAAGTTTTCCCTTTGCTGACCATGGTGATAGTGAGGACATTCACCATGACGGCAAAGGGGTGAAGATGAGCTATACATATACTTTCCTTTTTCAGTGAAGACACGGAACTATGCTACCTTTTCTTTTAAGGAAAGGAGTGTGGTAAGTGGCTTTTGTTTTGTTCCCAGAGTGATTATGGATTATTACTCAGTAGGCCCATCAGGCATCCTGTGGGGTTATCGGAGGGCATGCACTCATCTTTGAAATGATATTGAGAAACTTACAAGAACTCTGTGCAAGGTTTGGCAGCAGAGGCTAGAAAATAAAGTCAAGATGAAAGCTTTTTTTTATTATCAGTGTATCACCATACCCTTTATGTCCTTTCCTTTCTTATATTAGAAGATGAAGCATCTGGGACAATTCATTACATGGAATGTATATACTTCTTGCACCAGAACCATCACACAAGGAATGCTTTTGATGGCGTTCTCTGTGATGCACCAGAGAAACAGTCGAACATCTCCAGAGATTTCACAGGCAGGATAAAACATGTTCAGCAGCCACACGGGACCTTGTTTGCCTTTGCAGGTTTGCATATTTTTAGATGGTGAGCACTAGATTCTTTTCTCAGAAGAGCCTGGGGTGGACTTGCCATTCTTTCCCGCTCTGTTCATGTGGGAAGGTTTAGCCTGACTGTCTTCTTCCCTCTCTCCTTTCCTCCTCCCTCCCTCCTTTTCTTCCTGCTCTTTTTTCCCTCTCTCCCTCCCTCCCTGATTTCCTCCCTTCTTCTCTTCCTTCCTTTTTTGCATTACACATCCAATGACATATGATATTAAAGGCAACTTCAGATCAAATCATTTGGGAATTGAGCTAGTACTGTATATACTCGAGTATAAGCCGAGTTTTTTCTGCACAAAATTTGTGCCGAGTTCGGGTTTTTCGGCACAAATTTTGTGCCAAAAAAACTCGGCTTGTACTCGAGTATATACGGTACATTATTTCCTATTCTTTTGTTGCAGGCAATAGAAAGTGGCAATGTTAAACTTTACTCAAGCCTTGGTACCCTGAGAATTGCAACATTTAGGCATCTTCCAACTCTTTTTTGTTTTGGGAAACAGGTTACTACAAGAACTGCCCTTCACCATTTGACTCTTAGATACAATTTATTAACACCCACCTTATTTACCTATGACAAAATTAGATATAGACCCTCTAAATACCTGTTTTTTCTCCATTTTGAATTAGCTGAACTGAGTGTTAGCAAGGATCAGTCTAACAAAATGCTGCTTAACCAAACTCTGGAAAGTTTCCCTCCCTCTTCAGGCTCCTGAAGGCCTGAATCCTCATCACAGTGCACTAAACAATCCCTTCCTGCTGGCCCTCGGAGAGCAGGCTGTCCTCAGGGCAAAACATTCCCTGACCCACTCCCATCAAACCACCCTTTCGCCCCGCTTTCCCACACCAGGGTATTTTTCACCTTGTTCACTCCTCCCTTTAAAGGAAAACCCTTTCTGCGTGTCCTTTGAGCAGGCTTGCGGATCTCATGGTCTGAGTAGTCTCCCTATTACAATAAACACCCTCTGATTGCATTAGTCCCCTCTTTTCCTTTTTACCCAATTGCAATAATCCTTTTGAATAAAATCTCTCCAAACTAAGCCTGAATCTAGTTTCTATTTGGCAAAAACAAAGCTAGATAAAATAGTCACCTGAACTCATGTGTGTCTCTTAGAAAAAAACAAAGTCTCACTAGAGATAACAGGACATAGTGGAGAGTCCATTTAGATCTCTGCAGCTGGAACTGCCCAGCTCCTCACACTGTCTGCCCTTATTCTTTGGTAGTGACAAATTTTAAGTCTGGAAACTCAGCCTGGCCTGACTTTTTGCCAAAGGACATGCAAGTTACCCTGACTGGAAGTTGTACCAATACCTCAGGTAATGGGAGAGAGGTAATTCCTTCAATAAAAGCTGTTATCCTGTTCCTAAAAGGAAGGGGAAAGATGTGGTCATGTACACGTAGTGGGGTTATTACAGGCATGCTTCTTATCTGGCAAGCTTCGCACATGTACCCTTTCTACAAATACTAGAATAAAATAGGTGAAAAGTCACAGATTTGGATATCTGTACAAATGTGTCCCCATGTTAAGGATTCTTGTGGTTAATCTACAAAGTAGCCACTTGGTGTCACTTCGATATATATATATTTTCAGGCTTTGTTGAACAGAAATAAAATATTAACAGTGATATTTACATAGTATAATTTTCTCCATGTATCTCAGGGGCCCAACCTGTGATACAGTAGCAGAGGAACTAATAGGCATGCAGTTGACTCTTCATAATCCGTGTGTAATCCACCTGTGTGCATAAAACAGATGCTAAGTCCTATAATGATGCCTAGCAATCTTCAGCTGTATAAGCAACTGTGCAGAGCTATTTCTCTCTGGTTTGACATTTTCTTGTCTTTATTTTGGCAAAGGATTATCATGGGCTAAAGTATGGGAGCTTTCTCTTCAATAAGGAGGATGCTGTATTTTAAATGTTTAATTAATGAGCTAGATTTTATAGAGCTAAACTTAATTGTTTTAACCAACAAGTAAGACATTAGAAATGTTGCTGATGAGAGAGAAAGAGAGAGAGAGACAAACGGTTTTTCATTTAAAAAATATTAAGAGGCTTGGCACCCATAGCTCACTGTTTAGGGCACCAGCCGTATACACTGGGGTTGGAGAGTTTGAACCCAGCCCGGGCCTGCTAAACTACAACAAAAAAATAGTTGGGTGTTGTGGCGGGCACCTGTAGTCCCAGCTACTTGGGAGGCTGAGATAAGAGAATCATTAAGGCCAAGAGATTGAGATTGCTGTGAGCTATGACACCATGGCACTCTATCAAAGGTAACAAGTGAGACTCTGTCTCAAAATAAATAAATAAGACTAAGAGATTAAGAGGAATGATAATTTTCACCAGGGGAAGATTTTCACCAACACTTGCATAGAAATCACATACGTATTTTTACTGAGGGCAGTTACTGGAGCTCATCCTGGTAGTTAAAGTCATAATGGACATGGCAGCCCCAGGGGGAGTTTTCATGTCTAAGGTGTGTTATGGAGTGAGACACAGGAGTTCAGCTGGGCTGATTCACAGGTCAGGGGCTTAGACAAAATGCTCAACAAATTGGTGACAGTCACAAGTAAGACACAGTGAAGAACAAAGTAACACAATAAAACAGAACAAACCACCATCCCTGTCACATCACCAAATCTCTATGTGAAAATGTAGAGGAGAATGAACAGATACCTCAGGATTAAAAAATGGTCATATTTTTGTATGAAGCTTTTAGGAAGTGGGAAGCATTACTCTAACATTCATCATAGAGTCTCAAAACCTTTGTGAATTCATTCAATGCCAATCTTGCTTATTTATAAAAAATATTACTATAATTTCTTCTATAAGTATGAAGTCTGACCCTAGACTGCCCGGTTAAAATACTGGCTCTGCCATTTGCTAGTTGCATAACCTCAGACAAATTACTTAAAGTCTCTGTTGAGATTGTTTTTTTTTTTTTTTATTATAGATAAAAATATGCACCATAGATGTGGCCCAACCCATCACCCTCCCTCCACCCAAACCTCATCCCTCCCTTCCCCTTCCTTGGCCCTTTCCCCATAGTCTTGTGCTATAGTTGGGTTATAGCCTTCATGTGAAAGCTATAGTTTAGCTTCATAGTAGGGCTGAGTACATTGGGTACTTTTTCTTCCATTCCTGGGATACTTTGCTAAGGAGAATATGTTTCAGCTCCATCCATGTAAACATGAAAGAGGTAAAGTCTCCATCTTTCTTTAAGGCTGCATAGTATTCCATGGTATACATGTACCACAATTTGCAACTTTTAACGTGGATCTTCCTATATAAAATGTACATCTGGGTAGCCAAATAGTGAAGCCACATTTCTCTTGGTAGATGTATTTTAGATCATTATTAATGAACAAAGTAAGGTAAAACTAGAATACTGCTCTTCCTAGTGGATTGATTATAATTATAGGTGATTAGAAAAATTTGAACACTATTTGATGATATTAAATAGATTTTTAATTTTTTAGGTTGATTATGGTATTGGTTTTTTTCTAAAAAAAAAATTCCTCTATTTTAGAGTTGCCAACTAAAATGCTTATGGATAAAAAAGATATTGGGGGTAGAGAGGACATAAGCACAGCTGAAAGAACATGAGCCAAGATCAATAATCATTGCAAATGAGTGACGGCTGTACACATGGTCTTCACCGTGTTGTCTTTCTATTTTCATGTAAAATTTGAGATTTGTATAATGAAATATTTTTTAAAACTTAAAAGTGAATAAAAGTGAAAAAGACAAATGAATGCCTCTTAATTTCTCAATATATTGGGAACACGTTACAGCAATTTTTCTGGTGTTAACATGTGACTAGAGGAAACATACTTGAGGGAACATTTTGTAAGAGTTTTTAGAAGACGATCAAAGGAGCCCGTTCCCTCCCCACTCCACACACAATATGTCCCCTATCCTAGTCCTGAAAAGAATCTTAGTAAGAAGTTGTCTTCCTTCCCCACGTGGGTAAATTCCCATTTGCCCTGGGAATATTCCACTCTGATGGGAGCTACACAAAAGATCATAGCAGCTATAACTTGCTGAGCGCCTTCTACGTCCCGGGCCCTTTACTCTATTTATTTTAATCTTTATAACAAGGAGGACATTAATATGCCCATTTCACAGATGAGGGAAGAGAGGTCCTGATGTCACTCACTCAGCGTCACACAGCTAGTACACATTACACTCAGAATTTCCATGCTTCAAAGACTGCTCTGGCCCATGGGCCATAACAAATCCATACTCGATTGTGCAGCTTGGGCTAAGTTTCTCCTGTCCCCAAGCCCACAAAACTGTCATAACTTTCCATGCCTGTGATTGTGAAACTTTGGGATGCATCCCAGTTACCTGGGGAGATTGTTTAAAACGTAGATGCCTGGGCCGAATCCCAAGAAGAAGACCAGGGCCAGGAATCTGCATATAGTAAAAGATTCTGTTGCAGATGATAAGAGAACATTTCTCAAATCCATCACCATCTTCAACCTCAAACCTGTTATAATATGAGCCTAGACTCTTTGGCTCCTGGAAGTACACACCCTTAAATGAAGAAATAGTTATTCAGCTTCTTCAGAATGTTTCATCATTCCTGTTCTCTCTTTCTCCAGAATAACATCACCACCACCACCACCACCACCACCACCATCATCATCATCACAGTAATAATAAGGGCAGGAGAGCCAAACTTCTGAGGAGTGTAACGGCCATGCCAACATCAACACGCCCTCCCCTATGCTGGTCACAGTGAGCTAAATTCACATTCACAGACACTCAGAGTTGTGATTTACCATTATGGTCAACAGCTCAATCCTTTCGGTTCAGCCCCAGGTCTATGAGAACTGAAAGCCTCCAAGTGCTGAGGCTCATGATACAGCAGGCACTATAGAAATGATTAGGACACAGGCCTTCCTTTGGAAACCTTGTCTGAAAGTTTCTAAGTGATCATGACCTGAAGCAGGGCTTTGAAGTCAGCTACACAGAGGAGAGGGAAACTTCCGTACGGAACACACAAAGCAGCAAAGTCCCAGAGAGGCCGGATGACCCGCCTGTGGTCACGCCGCTATCTCCTTTTCAGTGGCTCACAGGGAGAATGAGCTCTGTTTCTTAGGGATATACAACATCAAGGCCTGGAGGAATTAAATATTCATTTACCTGTGATCCTTCAAGACTTCCGCAGCCTCCCCCAGGGACTCCGGTTGACAGTGTAAAACTTTTCCCACAAACCAATTCATTTTGCTCAGGATTTATCAGCCACAAAAATGGGTTTAACCTTTTGAGCTTCAGTTTGGCACCTCATGCATTTCCACCCTCAAATGCTGTCTCCCACCCCATCTGGCTGTGGCAAGACTCCTTCAAAGACCAGACATCTCTAAAATTAGGCATCGGCTGAGATTTATGCTGATTCTCTTGATTCAGTCCAGACTTGTCAACTTCCCTGGAAGCAAGCAGAACGTTCCATAAATTACTGCAGCCTTTTACCCACCAAACTATTTTTAAAGGGTGGTCTATATCAAATGCAATTAAATCTAAATTGTTGCCTCAATAACTCTTCCTTCTTTCTTTTCTCGTTCACTTCTGTGCCCAAGTGTATTTAGCTTGCAGTACTTAAGAGCTCAGTTGTCACTTTTGCCAGCCTCTGGAGAAATGCAAAGAGCAGTGGCATTTTTTTTTTTCCCAGAGGTGTGGAAACAAAATCACAGCACATCACTTCTTAACATGTACCCTGGTTAAGCATCTCTCTCAGATCCTGTCTTTAGAGAACACTCTGATGTTAACAGAGATGCTGAAAGAGTTGGGCTCAAGGGAAGTTCCAGGACCCAAGAGCTGCCACAGATCTTAGGGGCTCCATCAGTTTCAGCAGTACTCATGCATATGGTGAATCCTCTGCTGCCTGACACAGGTGTAGCCACTGGACTCCATACCCGCCCTGTACAAAGCCAGCCTCGACTTTTCACCTCTCAGGAGTTATTCCCTGTACAGGTGCAAGTGGGCCATGCAGAAGGATCCCAGAAACCCTGTCCCCTCCCTCTCACACATCAGAGAATGCTTGGTGTTGTGTCTCAGTGAGAGAGGATGTATTTAATGAAGGGTCCATTTTTTTGTTGTTTTACTGCTGACAGCTTTCAAACCTCACACCTTCCCACATCTGGACAAGCTGAGAAGACAGTCTGGGTGCATCTGGGAGCTCTGGGAGCATCTGGGAGCTCACACCCCAGCCCCACCAGGGAACCACAGTAAAATCCCAAGCCAATCTCCCTTTCCTGCTCTATGACTTGTGAAGTCACTTCAGACCTGCCCTGCTCTTCCCAGAAACCAGGATGATGAATAAACTTTTTCCTGTCTTCTTGGTGTGCCGGAGGCATCATTAATCTTGACGTGTTTCCAGAGATGACCAGAGTGATGTTTTTCCTCCCATCTGAGACCTCCATCTCTCCAAAACAGGTCAGCAAAGGACAGGAAAGACACTTGGGCCTCTCTCATCATGGTTGGAGACATGAACGTGGCCCCAGATCACATTGAGAGATGCCCGCTGCAGTGCTGCTCCTGCAATGCACCAGCCAGAGACTAGGCCTTCCTGACCATAGTCACGTCTTCAGTTAGCCACCTATGTCCTGGCCCAAGCCTTCTCTACAGAGAAGGTCATATATATACCACATCACTCTCTCTTGCCACCCACAGCTCAGTCCTGCCACTAGCTCAGTGCGAATTAATAAGATGCCCTTTCTTGAGATATTTTATTACCATCTACCAGAAAAAGGTGGTATTAGCCATATAAATCTAGGTTGACTGACACAGGAGTGGCTGCCCCTGAAGTTATGCAATTCACAATCTATAAAATCACAAGCAGAGGCCCTTATCCCACCAAAGCTATTCCAGTCCTTTCCTGAGTGTCCACAGAAACATGAGCTCACACCACACAAGGCAGCCTGGCCGATTTCAGATTTCTTGCTGTATACATCATAGCACCACTCCGGTTGGAGGAAGGGGGCCATTGTTGTATCTTCAACATCCCTCAATTGAGAACTCACTGTCCCTTAGCTCTTCTCTATAGAGACTACTATTCTGACTGGATAATTCTTTGTCATACAGGACTGTCCTTTGTACCCTGGGACGTTTGACACACCAGAAACCAGGAACCAATGATCAGAGGCATTCCCCAGTTATAGTGGAAAATGAAATATCCCTTCCCAGATCTCCTAATGTGCACTGAAGTGATGGTGCCCCTGTCCCCCACCTGTTTGCATCTGCCTCTGTCTCCAGGCTACACCCTGCTAGAGGGCAGCATCTTACCTTTTCCTGTGGAAGCCCAGGGCCTGCACAGCGGCTCTCTAGAGCACCTGGCATTTGAGTTGAGAAAGAGCAGAAACACCTGCACACACCTCTTCACCTCACTTGCTAGGAAAAAGCCAAGACAAGCTCTCCTCCACCACAGCTCAGGGAACCTTGTTCCTTAACCTCTGCTCTCAGGTGCAGGGCACCTGCTGGGCCATCGGCACACTCATCACCACAGCAGAAATGCTGGCCACTGCAGGCTCATGCCATTTTCTCAGTGATTCATAACAGGTCACTCTTTCCCACTCCTGGGGAACAAGAGAGCAAGTGCCTCATGTGTGGAAAGGGAAGAATGAGGAAAACCTGTGCTGGTAAATAGAAATAGCAAGTCACTCATTAAAAAAAAAAAAAAAAAAAACCTGGGAAAAGGTGCTGGATCAAAATTTCTGCCTTATGTCCTATTGCAGTTTTCAAAAGTTCTTCAAAAGATTTCTGTATTTATTACCTCTAAATCCCTGGTGTAGAGAGAACACTGGCAACCAGGGTTGGCTGTCTATCCAGCATCCCCGTTCCTTGCTAGCTGACCCCGGTTTGATTAAGATACCCCCTCTCAAAAGAAGTAACCCTATTCCCACCCTGGGTGTAAATCTAAGACAAGGCTGGCAAAGTACAACTCGGGGCCAAATCTGCTTTGCCAAGTGTTTTGCATGGTATGTAGCTAAGAATGTGTCAACCTGACTGGACTACAGTGCCCAGATATTTGGTCAAACATTAATCTGGATGATTCTATGCAGGTGTTTTTAGATGAGATTAACTTTTTTTTTTTTTTTAATTTCTTTCTTCTTTCTTCTAAAGGGGACAGCATGAACACAGTCCCACACTACCACAAATTACACAGTAGAGTTTCCCACATTTGGGGAAATTGCAGGGGTCAGCACATCCAGAGTACAATGGATAAACCTCACCTTGGGAAAACCACCTTCGTGATCATGGTACCTCCCCTGCCAGGTACGTATGAAATTAAAATTTAAGTCATTGGACTTTGAGCAAAGCAGATAACAACCCAGATGGTAGGGGAATCTCACCCAATCAGGTAAAAGCCTAAATAAAACAAAAGATGGACCTCCTCCAAGCAAGAGGGAATTCTGCCAGCACATGACCTTCACACTTGAACTTCACCATCTATGCCTCCCTGGCTATCCCACCTTTTGACCTATTCTGCATATTTTAAACTTGCCAGCCCCTCATTACCACATAAGCTACTTCCTCAAATCTCTTCCTATTGGTTCTGCTATTCTGGAGAACTCTGACTACTAGATGGTTTTTATGTTTTAAAATGGTTACATAAGTATTTACATAGTGTCCTTGCTTTTGCCTCATGGTTGGCAAAGCCTAAAATATTTATCATCTGGCCCTTTAAGAAAGTTTGTCAATGGTGATATCTATTCAAAGCCCATCTTCTCCATCCTATACATCCTGCCAGTGATTGACTTACAGATGGCTTCAGGTTGACCAGTCAGATAAGAGGAAACTTCCTCTAGGAGCTTCTGGGAAAAACTTCTTTGTTCATAAGAAGGGATAGCAGGATATGAGGGTTGGAACTGCTGCAGCCATTCTGCAGACATGAGGTAAGCTGGTCTAAGAACATGGCCACCTCACTGAGAACAGAGGTTAAGTGATATTGTGGAGCTATAGAATTACTAATCTATCTCAATAGTGTCCTTGCTGCTTCTGATAACCCAGCTGGAAAAGGAGAGCCCGAGAGGTTTCATTTCTTTGTCAACTTGTCTGGTTCATTGGTAATAAAGCTGAAACTAAAAGACTGGCTTGTCTGAACTGAGAGGACTTAAGTTTCTAGCAGTAAGACAAAGAATAGATTTTCATTAACAGACTGAGAGTAGCTAAGTAGATTCTGTTGACTTAGTTCTAACTAGAGTTTCAAGGAAGCTGTTTCATAGCAAATAAAGACTACACCCCCTACCCACATTTCTTGCATTTATTTTAATTTTTGTTAAATCTTTAAGGGGCTAATTCATTGATATCTTCCCAAGAAAAAGAGTTTTATAAAAATACCAATCTATGCCCACACAAACGAGGAAATCCATTCCTAACCCTTCCATACTGGGCTTTTGTTGTAATTACTCTGCTTATTTTTTTTCTTTTTATTACTAGGACAAATAATTCAATTTCACTAGGTACTGCTGTAAGAATGTTCTAACAGGCAAGATTTTCTCGCTCTGTTATTCTCAAATGGTCATTTTCGTGCTACAAGGTCATTCGTGTATCTGACATCAGGTGTTCACCCACAGTAAAGCTACCCTGCTGGGCTCTGCCCTCAATGTACCCATTTCACAGATAGCACAGAAGAGGTTAAATGACTTTCCTCAAACTATACAAAGTGCAACTCACTGTAGTCAATGCCACATAAAGAATAGAGGTAGTTACTAGGTCCTTCAAGCCAAGGCTGCCTCTTTTTGGCCTCATTCCTCAGAAAACTGACTCTGCCCTCCCACAGATGTGTCTGTAGAGGCCTCACGGCCATGTGGGTGATTCATTGTGACTCTCTGCCTGGTCTTCCACATGTACATCTGAGATTCTAACATAGACCCACCTTTGCTTTGTGGACTTGACTCTCAGACATTTTTCAAGACTGGATCTAATGGGTAATCAAAAGAAACTGACAATCAGCCCTGCTTAAAATCATGTTTTTGTTTCATTTCAAATAATCTCAGAATCCTGTACTTGTGATTCTGCATTGTATTAGAATTAAGTCCATTCTTTAGAATTATGGGCCTACGGATAAAAAACCACAGATGTGAGCATGGGAAGGGGTTCTGGTGATCCTCTGACTCCAATCCTTGCTCTCCATTGATCCTCTCTAATTACATCATCTCTACTTCAGAACATCGAGGGCTCATTGCTAGAAAACTCTTCCCAACATTAGAACAAAATTGTTCAGCCTGCCTGCTTTGACCCACAGGTTGTACTTCTGTCTGCTGGGACGTCCCTGAAAGAATATATTTCCTCTTTCACAAACCAGTCCCTCAGCTATTTTAAGACTACTACCATATAACCCAGAATTTCTTTCCCCTGCTAAACATCCTCAGTTCCCTCATCCCTAAACCAAGGCACCTGAGTCCAGCTCTGTTTAGAACTCTGAACACTCTTCTCTAGAGATGAGCTCCAGCAAGTAAAAACAATTTAACTGAGTGTAATATTACCAAACTTCCCTCAAAGCTGAATGTTACCTAGATTCCCATTGAATAGAATGTTCTTTCTATGGGCTCATTTCTTATGATCCTTTGGAAAGACACAAACTTAATTGTGCTCCTGTGATTCTATTCATTTGTGCCTATTCTTCCTAGAAATTCCTTGCATCTCAATGTCAATCAGAATAGAATCCATTTCCCACACCAAGAAGCCCAGTTTCCTTCCTAACATCATTAGCAATGGGACTGTTTTGATAAAGGGTGATTTTGTCTACAATTATCACCCAGCATCTGATTTCAAATGCACACTGAACATTATCACATCTATTTACAAATAAGTAAATGCTTGATTAATATGTGTGAACATTTATGAGTGAATTTAAAATTTCCATGCGGCAAAGAAAAGTGATCAGAAACCTCAGAGGCCAATCCCATCAACACTGAGAATAAGTGATAACATCGCCTTAATCCTAAAAAAAAAAAAGTCCCTGTAACCCAGAGTCACTGAAGGCACCTTTTGGTGATGATCATGAGCCAATAATTAATCAATCAACAATAATTTTTGAGGACTCATTCTGTGTTGTACAACTTAATAACTGGAGTGAGGTCAGCATATAAGCAAGTCTGACCCAACCCTAGCCTGGAGTTTGTCATCTGGTTGTGGAGCTAAGGACACACCTTGACACCACGAAGACATACCCACTAAGTACTAGTCCATGGAACAGATCGCAAGTACAGAAGTCTGGTAAAAGGAGGAAGAGCTGACAACAGCACTTACTGTGTGCTCACTGCACTGCAGGCACTATTTCTATTACACCTTCCAGCAGCTTGAATTGAGAATCCCTGGCCCATATGGGGATGAGAGAAATGAGTAAATGAAAGACGGCAATACATGCTCTTGGTCAAGCCTTCCTAGAACAGGAGAGGGAAAGACCCCGAAACAAAACTACAGAGTTAAAAACTTCCCCTTGAGAGTAGCTTCCAGAGCTACAAAGATGACACTGAACGATGAACTTCTGAGCAGGGACTAGGGAAGGTGGAAGAGAGAGTGGACCAGCAGGTGAGGTAAGCAGAAGGTCTGAGTGCATGTGGGTGGCCCCAGGCCGGGGATGCCAGGAAACCACACACACACACACATCTGCTTAAAGAGAGGATGGTTGGTGTCTTTGGCAAAGTGAGGAGGTCGGTATGGGCCAGCTCAGGGGCTCTAAGCGCTACCTCCAAAAGTCACAGCTGCCACCCTTCTTGGCCTTCTGAGTTCCTGGAATCAGAGCGTGAAGTAGCCTTGTCCTTCCTCTACTACCCATTTCATTTTGAAGCTGGGGACATTATAGTTCTAGAAAATTAAAGACTGTGCTCCCACATCAGCTTGGGAATAGGTGCAGGCTTCCAGTGCTCAGTGCGGTCTCGTCCCACCAATCACAACCTCTGCTGAACCCGGGTTCAGCTCGGAGTTTCCCTGCCCCCTCCTGCTCTCTCAGTTTCTTGTGGACAGGAGGAGCTTGCGGCACCCTGTCTGCACACCGCAATTAACAGCACCTTATATGCATACAAAAGCCCGTTACACTGCCACAGCTCAACACTCACATGGGAAGGGAAATTAGCTTTGTGCTTAAGTAGCTATAAATAAAAGCCCCAAACTAGTGAAAGTTTCTAGATCTCCTTTTTATTTAAATGTTCCTCATTTATATGCAACCAATTCACAAAAGCCCACACACCAATCTGCAACGCACCTGGTCTTGTGAGAAGTTGCCAGTTTGGTAGTGTCGTGTTTTTTTCCCCCACAATAAAAACAGCACAAGTTCACGTCCGGAGGGTACAACAGTCACTTTTCCTTGGCCGGCCCCCCCCCCCCCCCCCCAACCCAAACCAAAACAACAACAAAAGAAATAAAAAAAAAAAATAAAAAAAATAAAAAAAAAATAAAAAAAAAAAAAAAAAATAAAAACAAAAAAAAAACATCCACCACCACCCCCCCCCACCCCCCCACCCACCCCACACCCCCCCCCCCCCCCCCC